>JBBPCY010000013.1:11200067-11260885 GCA_037974405.1 Brachyalestes nurse
CCACAGAGGACCTCTGTAGCTCTGACAGAGTGACCATCGGATTCTTGGTCACCTCCCTGACTAAGGCCCTTCTCCCCAATCGCTCAGTTTAGATGGCCGGCCAGCTCTAGGAAGAGTCCTGGTGGTTTCGAACTTCTACAGACAAGTCCTTTGACCTTATGCTTGGTTTGTGCTCTGACATGAACTGACAACTGTGTTACCTTATATAGACAGGTGTGTGCCTTTCCAAATCATGTCCAATCAACTGAATTTACCAC
This sequence comes from Brachyalestes nurse, assembly GCA_037974405.1. Taxonomy (NCBI): domain Eukaryota; kingdom Metazoa; phylum Chordata; class Actinopteri; order Characiformes; family Alestidae; genus Brachyalestes; species Brachyalestes nurse. The sequence goes on from JBBPCY010000013.1 coordinate 11,200,325, forward strand.
GGGTGGACTCCAATTAAGCTGCAGAAACATCTCAAGGATGGTCAATTTTGAGCTTTATGGCGAAGGCTGTAAATACTTATGTACATGTGATTTCTCAGTTTTATTATTTTTAATAAATGTGCAAAAACCTCAAGTAAACTTTTTTCACGTTGTCATTATGGGGCGTTGTGTGTAGAATTCTAAGGAAAAAAGGAATTTAATCCATTTTGGAATAAAGCTGTAACATAACAAAATGTGGAAAAAGTAAAGCGCTGCGAATACTTTCCGGATGCACTATATATATATATATATATATATATATTGTTTTTTATTGCATGACTGGTGCATATTTATTTTTTGTAAATATCAAGCAATGTCATAAGATTAGCAATGGTGAACAGGCAATGTAATGTAATTACAGTACATACAATACATGGGGTAAATCAAGCAGTGGGCACAGGTCAGGTGATCCTATAAAGAACAAACTTAAAAAACTTGTATTACAACTTCCTTAACTAGTTTTACAGTCAATGCAGTGTGGGGTCATTTCAAACCAACCAGGTGCTGTACATAAAAGATTTTCCTCAATAGCCACCTTTGGATCCCCAAAATTGAACTCTGTTCCACACGTAAGCTGTCTGATGTCTGTGGTGATTGACTTATCTGCCAGCAGTAGAGGAGGGTATTCTAGGACATCGTTTATGAAAATTAATGAATAATTACTTTCGTACAATGTGACATCCCCCGACAAATATGCAGCTTTAAATGACTGCCGAGAGCGATCGCACATCAGACTCATCAAAATCAGAATTAACTTATCAAGTTTCCTAATTGCTGAGGAGTGCTTTATCTTGATTGGGGCTTAATTCAATTTTCCAATCACATAACACTATCATGGTCATTGAGTCTTGGAATTCAGAATTAGCCCAGGAAGCGTTTTAACACTGCGGTGGGTCTTCTATCAGATTTGAAAATCTGCACCTGGCTAAAATGATATTAGTAAGTATGAAAAGATCATTTTAAAGAGCTGGAACTGATTCTCCTTAAACCGGTGAAGGCCTGGAAAAAAACTTTAAAACAATGCCATTTTAAATGCACTAAAATTCCCATTTTGTGGGTCTCCCACCAGTGGGTTATGCAACTTTACTGTAATTCAAATAATGTTATGTGGTATATTCATGAATAAACATTTAGATTATCTAAGAAACATTTGGTGATGTTAAATGTTGCGGCGTAAAGCAAGCTATTATGTGCATTGTTACAGCATGTGCATGTAAGAAGGAATGTATGTATGTGCGTGTGTATAACAAAAAAGGAACGACAGCGACAGAGTGGTGTTGAATTCAGAGCAAAAAAGAGAGTGAGGGAGGTCAGGGTGAAAGAATCAGTGTGAAACACAGATGGACAGAAAAGGAGAGCTATATAGACTGAAAATGGGGCTGTGACAAAACGCTAGCTCCAAGCTAAGATTAGGAATCCATCAGTCTGCCATGAAATATTCAAACACACATGGCCAGGCTCGGGATGTTATGAATGACATGATGAAACGATGTCTGCCTGATGTATATGGAACAATAGGGGTATTGCACATCCAGAAAAATCTCTTCCAGGCTAGAAATCTCTTCTTTTAAGGAATACATGGCAAAATATACAGCGTATATGTCTATCCATTGTGCAAATTCGTATTCAGTTCTAATTCATATCTCCCCAATGGAAGCATTCAGGCCACTACAGTTAAGGTAAGTCAACAGGGCTCAGTTAACCCTGTAAATCCCAAGCAAAAGCAGCTACTTTTACATTCAATTCTACTCCTCTTTTTTATGATATGATTTCTTAGTACCTTTGTCACATTCATTTTGATAAGTAAAGAAAATGAACCAAAAAAAATCACTGCAGAAAAAGTGAGGCATTTTCCACACCCTTCTGGCATCTTTTTTACTTTTACTCTGATGAAACAATGCCATGCGCGCATAAATGATATTATATTTACCAGCAGCACTCGGTGCAAATCTGGATTTAGCAACCCTCCATGCTGGATTAGTTGCAGCCTGCTATGAATGCAATTATTTATTAGTCTAAATACACATCTAAGACGTTTTTCTATACAGAAGAACTTCAAGCGGTAACGAGCAATTTCAATTGGTTTAATTCAACTAAGATAAAATCCGTTGGGCTTTATTTTTCTGCTGACCCAAGTGCTGTTTAATGCTGTAACAGTATTTGACACAAGCCTATTTGCAACCATTTGCTATTTTGTTGGCCAGAGAAAAATAACACCTGCACCACCGTTGGTGGTTGATGGAACAAGGGGTGACGTTCAAAATATAATGGCACAAGGGTGCATTTTAACTCATTTTAGTCCAAAAAATGTGTTTGCACTACCACCTCCACAGACCTACTCTTTCTGCAAAACAGTCGTATCCAATTTCTCATGACTTTGTCATGACTTTTGGGGATACAGTTTAAATCACCCCACTTGGGTAACCTCAATTTCTAGCTAAAAACTGATTTCATTCATTTCAGCAACAAATGTGATGAATTGTGGTTCAGTAACAACTACCACAATCATTCAGAGTTTAAACTTACCATGAGGTGCAGATACTTTTATCATATAAAGGTGTTTTATGGTCACAAAGCGTGTTTGTTCTTGTTTTAGGGATAGTTAAGGATTTTTTTGGTGCTGAAAGAAAAGTTCCCTGATGAGGTTGCCTCTTGGTTTGAGGAACATGATGAAAAGTAGAAGGTGTTGCATTGGCTTACAAATTCCCAAGATCTCAACTTAATCAAACGTATGTAGTGTGTGCTGGAACGAGTCCAGCTTCATCTCATAAATGGAGCACATCGGAGCTGTTTTAGTGCCTTGCAGAGGAACCAAGAGTACATTAAGTGTAAAGTGTCCATTTGTCATACGTGAACACACCACAGCACAGTGTGAACAGCACAAAATTGTTCTCTGTATTTGACCCATTCACCAAGTAACGCAGTGGGCTGCCAGTGACACAGCACCCGGGAACAGTGTGTGGGGTGGAATCTTGCTCAAGGTACTTCAGTGGTGCCGCTGGCAATCCTGGGATTCGAAACCACAGCCTTCTGATCGCAGGGGAACTCCCTAACCACCAGGTCACCAGCTGGCCCAGGGTGTTTTGGCCCTTCAGTGTATGCAGTGTTCCTATTCCAGTGTAGTGAACTGGGGAACCAATGAGGACTTCGCATCTGTCATTCAGTATAAATGCAAAATGAATGATTACACAAGACACAGTGGTGTTCATATTCTGTTTCTTTCAGTATCTTGCATCAGCAACTGCTTATTTTGGTTATGTGATCTGATAACGAATGACTTTAAAATGAGCAAAACTGCAGCCACATGCAGTATACACATGATTGCTGATATCGTGCCTTTCTTTTTAATGACTTTTGATATAAAGCATACTTTACTGAGTACCCATCTAACAGTGGATTCAAGGTTATATTAAAAAGTTTGGGTGTTCTAAACATAGATGCATCAAAAGATGCATCACAGTCTCTTCAAAATGAAAAAGCTGGATAAATCCACCGTTCAGGAGACATTTAAAGACATTTAAAGGTCCACTTTTCATCGCATAAGAAACAGAAAGGGGCTTGTGCAATTTGCATGCTTTAAGATAATTTAGAAGTGACCTTCAAAGTGCCGAGAAAGTGTGCCCAACAAATATAGAATGTGAAATGTCAGAATGATCTCATCCGCTTCACAATGACTAGCATAACTAGTCTAATTCTCCAAAATTAGATTCCATTTTGTACTTTGACAATTTCTTATCCTTAAAATCATGAAGCAAAGATCATGGTTCATTAGAACTCGAGTGCATCTGGTGTATAGTGGAAATAACACCATAATTTGACAGTTACCTTAAGGTTATATGTGCATGGTATTCCTGGGACCAGCTTAAAATATAACAAATAATAAAATAAAAGACAATGTGTGCTGATCACATCTCCTTACAAATCCTGAGACCTTAAGGAGTGTGTCTGATTTCTTTAGGTGCAAGAGCGCTATTTTGGGATGGTGATCAGAGAAGAATCAACCCTGGAAAATGAGTCGGGCTCTAGGAGAAATGAACGTTTCATTACACTCATGCAAACTGTGTCTATCTTTTATCAAGCTGTTAAATATGTATATGCATATTATATTAACATTATAGATATGACAATAGCTTGTAAATAAAATATATTACAGTACAAAAAGTTGCCATTGTACGTATGGTACAATAAACACAATAACAGAAAAGATCAACAGCCATTGCAGAAATGTGGTCAATACAGGCTTAATAATCTGGTTAATTTATTTCTTTTTCTTTGTTTGCTTTTTTTTTTTCGTGTTTTGAAAATTCTTTCCTCCTTTAGTTTTTCTTGCAAAAGTTTTCTGATTTCTCCAGTAATTAGTCTTTCTCTCTCACTTGAATAAGGCAATTACACCAATCTGTCAAAATGGATAAGAGCGGTAGTCGAACTATGTCAAGGTGAACTATTATCACTTTGAGATGAATAAATTAGAAACATCTAATTAAGAGGTTTGTATAGGAAGAGCAGGTAGTGTGTTGTATTGTGTGTGTGTGTGTGTGTGTGTGTGTGTGTGTGTGTGTGTGTGTGTGTGCTTCTGTGTGTTTGGGGGGTGTTTAATCATGACCCAAAAGGGTGAAACAAGGTGTTGTTTATTTTTCGGGACTGATTTGGGTGTTGGGGGGAAAAATCTACACTTGATTTATAGAACTGGCAAGATATACTTTGTATTAGCATCATAACAACATTCACATCCAAATCCGGTTTGGGTTACCTTCTGAAACAGAGTTTTCTTATGTTATTGGAAAATGACTTAAAACAATGATTCGGCTAAACTTCTCATACCCTGAATATAGTCGATCAGGAGCATTAGCATCTAAACTGCCACACACTTAATGTGATTTTAGAAAGCTTATGTGATTTCAGACACTGTACTACATAGTGTTATCTATAAAAATAAACAAAAGTATTTTAAACATACACCAGTAGAAGTCATTTGAAGCTTGAACTTTGTCTACTTTTGTTGATTTTTTTAAGTGATAGCAGACATAGCTGGTAAAAATGGACTAGTAGGGATAAGCCTACCTTCTATCTCAATGAAAATAGGCATCAGAATAAGCTAGACTCTTTGGCGTGCACATTTTAACATGCTGTCAACAAAAACAAGAGGATAATTATTTGGACTCCTGTGGCCCTTCCAAAAACAGCACTACCAATAGTTGGTAGCTGATATACCTAACTCCCCAATTTCTTATCCATTCTCTCTGCCTTTCCACAGCCTGTTGTCTGGGTTCAGATTTATTTTTAAATCAGCATCTCTATAAGTATGACATCCATTCCATGTTAAATTCCTACACAAGCACCTCGTTCTGCTTTATGAGGTACTGATTAGGTGATCACCTGAATCATATCTTATTTAATTAGGGAAGGTATTAAAAAACACTGCGGTAATCAACACTCTCCTCTTCTAATGAGACCAGTTGAATCGTAAAACACTACTAGAAGTTCATCAAAGGTAATTTTTGCCATTTTGTTTAGGAGTGAACAAGACATTTGTTTTCATTAAATTATTCAAGTTCTGTAAACACTGCATCATTTCTCTTATTTTAATATATTGTCATTTCCTTTGAAATTATGCTTTAAAGAACGACATTTTTATTTGGAAATTAGAGGAAATATTGTCAGCAGATCTGAAAAACTGAGGCAATGCTGTTCAGTTTAATACTTGCACTTGCAGTCTTTATTCTGATGGCAACAATTTAGAATATACAAAATACTGCAGATAGACACAAATATGAACCTTTCCATTGCATTTACAGTGAGAATCAGATGCAGTCAAATTGTGAGTTTGACATTGCATACCAATACTTACAACAAAAGAAAAACTGCCTAAGAACCGGAATGTATCTGATTTTCATGACTGCAATAATTGCTGATGTCCATTAGCGCATCGAAGAGATATACTGTAAATTATTATTTACTGCCAAGCTAATGATGGCAATATAACAGCTGAACATGAACATTTAGTTGTAATACAGAAAACTCAAAGCTTAGAACTGCTAGTGAGACACATTGAGTTAAGATATGTTGGACTTTGTATATTTCTGTTTTACACAGACCTTCAATAATGATATGAACTTAAATCTTGTCATGTTCATGCACAGTGAAGTGCTGTGAAATAAAGTGTGATTGCTCTGTTAGCTTCCTATAGTCATTAGGTAATTTAAAAATTTAAATGCGACCATTAGCTAGCTCATTAATTTCGTTGCTGCAGTTAGGAAGGGGCTCTCTAAAGTGATATTGCAGTGTGTGAGTTTTGATAGGTGTCTTCAGCTGTTACTTATTGATAATTATGACCAGTCCGAATTTATGACCAGTCCTTGCTGAATGACAGCAACTCACATCATATCGGAAATTACTTAAGCAGCGCTGTTTGAGAATTCTTAACATCCTCAAACTTCATGGCAAAAGTGTATATGGGCTTCAACTTAGTCTCCATAGATCAAACTTGTCTTGTTGCTGTTCTGCATTCTGTAAATTAGATTTTTGGCTAGACCACGGCTTTAGCAGGAAAGAAGGTCCTGAGATAAATCCTCACCTCTGGCCGTTGTCTGGCTGGAGCCAGGGCACGACGTGATTCAGGGCATTGAGCATATGCGCTAGCCACATGAGTGTGTGCTATCTTCCTCTTCATCCCCACGCTTTCCACTCCTACCAATCCGAAACACACAGATAGCGGGCAGTGGAATAAAAACTCATACTTGTTCAGGTCCAAACAGAAGGCTTAAGGTTGCATGGGGCTGGATGTGGATAGAGGAGGTGGTAACAGTGAGCGTGCGTGTGTCTCTGCGTGTGTGTGCGTGTGTTCGGAGGGCAGGTCACGCGGTCACGTTCGAACTCAAAGGATGTTGATCACTGGCGGCTTATCACAGCCTGAGCCAGGCCACCCCTCGCGAATTAAAGAAGAAATAGTATCTCACTCAGTCATTTTTCAGCCACCCAGAGATGGTGGAGAGCGCTGCATCCTTTTCTTTCCGCAGCGCTCCTGTTCAGCAGAGATAATCCAGGGCCCATTCCGAGCCACCGAATCCATCTTTCTCCGGGTGGTGGACCAGAGTCCTTGGCTGCGGCGAGGTCATTGCTTTCACGAGCACACACACACACACACACGCACAAACACTCTTTCCCTATCTCTTTTTCTGTCCTTTTTTAACCTCCTCAGTTACACGGTTCTAGGTTTTTGTTTTACTATCATCACTCTTTGCCTGGAGAAATACAGTACACATGCTAACGGAGTTCAATGGAAACGACTGTGGTTAATTACCTGTTTCAATAAAGATGCTCCAAGTGCAAAAAGTGTAACAAAGTCCTCCCACTCACACATTTTTTCCTAAGATGGATTTCAGTCCAGTTTAAAAAGTTCACATATACACACACATGCACACACACACACACACTTATATGCAGACAGATTCATCGAGTGCATCATAGACAGATACCAGATGTTGTTATTTTGCATGCTAGACACCTCATTTGAATGTGTTCCTCACAGCTTTGGGTTAGACAGTGCTATAGCTCTTATTTACCTCACCCCAGGGAATCAATTCCAACATATTGCCAAGGCGACCTACAGCACATAAACAAATGTTCGCATGGTGTGTTTGTGTTTGTGGGGGGGGGGTGTTATACCAAGGGAAAAGATCTGTCCATGAAAAAAGCCCACTATACTGCATTTCATTTCATAAATGAAATTAATACATTTACACTATGCATGTCTAGTATATTCAGATAAACTGCTGTTTTCTTGCATTTACTGCAGAGACAAATGGCAGACCTGTTGAGGACAGTGAGCTTTGTGCCGGTGTTGTTTTGCTCTTACTGTTTTAAAGTTTAAAATTAATATTTTGATCTGATAGTGATTATTGAGAAGATGCAAAGCCAGTAACTTAGCAACAGACCAGGTCTGACCGTTTAGACCAACATCAGCACTGGTAAAAAAGGGAGAAAAGTCTTTATAACCATTATGAACCAAATTTTTATAAACATCATAATTAAGTTGTCATAAGCATATTATTCCAGTTTTGCAGTTCTCATGGCATAATAACCATTTTATTGTTCCACTTGGGTTTTGAAAATTTCTCAGTATAAAGTAAGGTCAAATATAAACTCACGTTCTTGAGAGTTCGGACATAGCAAGAGTCTGGACTCCAGAGGATGCAATATGGTCAGGCTGCTTTTGGAACAGCAGCATTCTTGCTGACATCACCCCTCAGCTAGGCTCAAGAGTCAGGGCCTGAGAACCTATTTAATATTTACAGTTAAATAACAATACACCAAATTTGTCTGCACAATTTCATAAGTGAAAGAATGTGTTAGCACTGTAGCAAAAGTCCAGGTTGTGTCTTTGAATAAGGATCTTTTCAACATCAACCGTCAACAGTAACTAACTATTAGCTGAAAAAGCAACAAAGCATTCTGAAAATCTTCCAAAATAGATTCATAATGTTTGTTGTATATTTATGGTCAGCAATGTGTCATGCACACAGGTTACGTGACACGCAAGGGTCGTTGGAAATGAGCGTGTGATGAGATATAAAAAGCACGGTAAGCCTGGTGACAAAAATTAATATGATTTTTGAGTTTCAGACAGAGCGCTATATCAACGACCGAATCCAACATGTGTATAGTGAGGTGGAGACCATTGTACCATCTCCGCCAGGGTGAGCAGCCAGTGAGCAAATATTGTGGGGTCCAACCTGTCATGAGCTTTGCCTCAAGGCGAAGGCTGGGATGAGCTCAGGGGAGTCTGAGGCCCCCAACGTCGACCTGGGGGCCATTCCTGTCCTGTATCTTGACCTGGCAGAGGTATTTTGTATGAAGAAGGCCACTACTTTGCCACCTCATTGGCCGTACAATTTATCTATCGACCTCTTGCCAGGTGTGGTACCTCCCCGCGGCTGCTTATATTCTCTTGAATTATGGTGAAGAATGGGCACCCGCTTCGCTTCACTTATATCGCCCTGGACACCCTCTCTGGTGCCTCAAAAAATGTGGACTTTCGAAGCGCCTATAATTTGGTGCGTATCAGGGAGGACGATGAGTGAAAAACGGCATAAACACGTGTGTGTTTCTTGATCACTCTCGGTGTGCATGGCTGCGCAGCTGCGCTCCAAAGTTGAGAGACGCGCGAGTGTTAGACAACCAAGTCTTTTCCATAAGGCAAATATCCCCTTTCAGAGTCAGAATAGGAGAATAACATTCACAAGACACCATCACGGGACTTTTTATTAGCCATTTTGGCGTTTTTTCTCACAAATCTCAGCCGTTTACTCGCACACTGTGAACAGAACTGCGCGCTCTGGCTGCTCACGCAGCAGTGACTCGGGACCGCTGTTTACTCGAAACTTTGAACAGGAAGATGACGTAATTTTGGTCCTGAATCGAAGTACTATATGTCTGCCAACTAGTGATAGGGAATACAAATGTTATTTCACATGATATTTGTAACTACAGTCTATTTTATTCATGATGACGTCTTGTCGCAATTCTGCGACTTTGGCGCTTAAAGGGTTAAAGACCCTTCTGTCTCCCCAGGTTCCAACCCTCATCCGTAACTACCATCATCGGGTTCCCACTCTGCTGGCTCCTTTGGGTGACGGCCCTAGTGGGGGTGGAGGGGGTACTGTCACGCACACAGGTTACATGACACGCAAGGGTCATCGGAAATGAACATATCACATGATATAAAAGGCACGGTAGCCATTGCTCAGTCATTGAGTCTACACCCCTCAACTCCTCAGTCATCCAGATAACCGTGAGTACTCCAGTTAAGCCATACCTTTGTGTGTGTTTGAGATTCCGGTGGGAATCTCTACTCTTCCTGAGAGCATTCTTATATCAAAGTGCGTGGTATTGCTAACTCTTTTGCATTACTCTGTGTCTGGGTTCTTCCAGCACGCTACACTGATGTAGCGACTATCCTCTTTATCTGTGACACAAAGTTTTGTATCCAACAGGTGTGAAAATGTAATTCAGACCAGAGATTGCAATTTAGCAATATTGTAATATGGTATATTATGTTTGCAGATGTGAGAATGAGGGAAAAATTAAACTCAGCTTATTTTTCTGGGTGTTCATGGCTCAAACAAGTTGATTTCCACTGTCAAAGGAGCTTAGCTGTGTTTAAAGTACTTATTTGAATGTGTGGCAGTCCTTGGTGTGGTTACAAGTATGGCTGAATTTCCTAAGTCTTTTCTTCATCATTCATCTGGCAGTGCTATAAACTGTAGGATAAATAGGATAAATATACCGTACTATGTTGTGTTTCATGAAGATATCTAAATATTTAGGGTTGTTTAGGGTTTACTCACCTTTTGTTTTTTAACACTTCATCTTTACAGGAAGGAAATCATAAAGGAATAAATTATGAATTGAGTATGAAAGGTTGAGTGTGTGTGTGTGAGAGAGAGAGAGAGTGAGAGACTGAGTGAAAAACATATGTAGAAAAACATATTTATAAAGTCACTTAATAGTTGTCTGCTCAATGACACTGTAGAGCAGAAGTTTTCAAATTTTGTACGTGTGTCTATGTTTTAATTTGATATGCAAAAGCGAAATCTGTTGTGCTTTCCGCACTGTAACAGTTGCTCATATTTTATGTATTTTTTTTTGTAGCTCTAAGCTTTAGTGAGGATCTTGGAGTTAGTCAAGACACAACAGGCAAGAAGCTTTCACTTTTACCAGTTAATCACTGGTTATAAAAGTAAGGCCTGGCTACAGAGTGGCACAACAGTCTAAGCACCGGCTCTGTCATCAGAAGATCGTTGAGTCTGATCCTTGCTTGTGCTGCAGCCTTACATGGCCTGGATTCCAAACGAGATCACAACTGATTTTGTCCTCTCTGGGTGGGTGGGGTGGCCTTCTCTCTCCCCCATCACTCGAAATGATGCTAGCCAGCCAGTTTGCTGATGTAACAGAATCCTCAGTTGGTGCTCTCCTTCAAGTATTTTCCAGGGGCAGTTCAAAATGAGGAGTCCTCACTAGTGGGTAGAAGTGAAGCTAACTAAATTTGAAAAAAAATAACCGCTACAAAAAAAAAGTAAGAGATATGAAAAGGCTGAAAGTTGCACTGACCAATTATATACACTCTGCTCATTACTGTTTAGTTTCATAGCAATTGTTGTAAGATTTTAAGCTGAGTTTAAAAACAATGTTTACAGTTTAAAATGATCCAGTTTAAAAATCTAGACTATGTTGTTGTAGCTAATTAAATCTTCTCATTTTGGAAGGAATTTGCTACCTTGCAAGCCAGAAATTACAACCAATTTATTCTAAATATCAACTGAAATGAATAGCTTACCAGATTTCGGAATTTTGTGTTTAGAAAGGTGTTATACCTTCTTTTAGACTGAAATACATTGAACTCTGTCCAGCGGATCAGCAACATTTATGGAGTATATATTGGTCCCTTTTCCAGTATGATCAGGAGACGTGTTTAATAAGTTTACCACAGAAACAAATGCATTATTGTTATTATTTTTAATGAAGCATTTTTAACTGTTTAAATACAAGCACCATTCTACTAGGTTGGCTTTGTCATCACTGGACATTCAAGCTTGCCTGACTAGAGCTCTAAGCCAAGTGAAAATAAGACTGGCAAAGAAGCACATCCTGTCATTAAAACTGAGTCAAATTTCAGTAGTGAAGCACATTCTACCATTTATCAAAGCTAAGTGCTTCAGAAGAGTAGTTTCCAAGAAGGATGGACATAAATAAATAAATATGTCCTCAAAACTCTAAAATAGAAGCAAAAAAATGTACAAGTCAGCTTTGAGGCAGGAAAGCTGGAGATAGGTGCATTTAATTGATGTCCAGAGTAATGACTTAACCATTTGCAAAGTAGAAAGAAGAAATATAATCATCTTATTTTGCTTCAGCGAGCACTGTACGGGAGAAAGAAATGCTAATAAAGGTGCAGGTCAAATTGCACCACACTGGTAAAAGAAAGAAGCACTCACGGGTACAGAATGTTCTCTTGATGGCCACTAAAATGGTTTAATCTGTCCAGTCCACAGCACTCAAGTGTGTCTAAGTGCAGCTAAAAGCAAAAGTACCTGTGCTTCGGTGGGTGAACGTGTTCATGGGTTTGGTCAACACATGCTAGAAATACACAGCTGTGTCTGGTTCACTTAATCATAATGCCACTACGAAAACAAAATAAACTACAACAATACCAGAATGCCATCATAACAGATGCATTGATAAACTAGAATCTAATGGAGATGTTACTAAAAGTTATTGTACAGGTGCATTTTTCCTAATTTTTATCTTTTGATATTTATGGACCAAACTGAAGGCCTGGCTTTGAAAGTCATGGCTCTACAGCTGCTACAGTACTTTTTTTCTAAGCAGAGGCTAAGCGGAGGGGCCACGTTAGTTAGGTGTCATGTCCATAATGTCCCCATGAAAAATTATCCATTGTAGTCCAATTCTGTAATTTCTGGTCTAAGCCAAGTACAATCTTCTCAGCACATCTCATGGTGTGTCTGTCACAGCAAGCTTCATTCAGACGGAGTAAGAGCCACGTGCTGAAAGGCCTCTGACAAACAGATGTGAAGGAGGGCATTGACCCCAACATGAGACCAAATGAGTGTGTGTCTTTCTGACAGGGCCAAATGAGCAGGAATCCGAATGCATCATGGTTCGCCACCATCATACCCACACATACACACTCACACTTGAACAACTAAGGTAAAGTCAATGCCACAACCAATGCAAATGCACATTCAGTGTCACCCCCGTCGTTACCTGAAAACAGCTGCTCATACCTGTTTTTTACGACGTCAGTGTCAAAGGGACAGGTGGCAGGCTGGCATGCATTGAACTGATTTTTGACAACATGCTACCAAGTAGGCCTCCCCTCATTATACAAACGTCTCCACGCACTATTGAGCTGATATTTGCTGTTTCTTACACTCCATGTGACCTCAGCACATGCACGTATGCCACCGTCTGCTTTCCAATTTCTCCCATCATTTATATTCTCGTCAAACCATCTCCATAACATCAACATCGCATTCTCCTCTGCTTTTTTCCCATTTTCCTCCACCATGTTTTTAATTTCAGAGCGCCCGCTTCCTTTGCTCGCCGACGGATGGCTCGGCATTCATCATCTTTCAATTTGAGCTGGAATATTCACCCTCCAAGATGCATTAATGCCCCAATAGGGAGAGAGATTTGCATGTTGATTAGGAGAAACGCGTATCTCCGTTCAAATCCACAGCCAAAGTCACCATGCTTTCCACCAACTAAATACGGTTGCAGACTGAGAAAACCATCAAAGGGAGTGGGAGGGGGCTGAGGATAAGAGAGGAGCGTGTGTGAGAGAGAAAGAAGAGTGGCAGGTTTAGGATTGGTGTAACAGCTTAAGTGACCACCTTGTAAATAAAAAACAATAAGAAGTATTACAAAAATTAAATTACATAAATGGTGGTTGAATAAAAATGAATAATAAGTTCAATGTTGGCTTACCTAGTGAAATCTTGGCAAGTCTAGTAGCTAGTATTGTTAGTTCACTGCATTTTCCTGACTATGATCCTGAAAATGATCTGCACTGTTATCAAAATCAGCTTGACTGTATTTGCCCAGTATGTGAAAGAGTAAAGTAAAACGGGAATGAACAGCATAAAGAATACAGTAGATGTGAAAAATAAATATGAAGGAGCTAAAAAAGATCAGAACCTGAATGTGTGCTTATGTGCAGCGTCTGAGAAAAATATAACAATCATTTACATTATATTACAAGATAATAGGAACATTTGTTAAAATGTGTAAAGTTGAACAAATAAGCATTAGGGTTGGGAGGAGGTATTGTGTAATACAGTAAGAGAGATATGTTAGGCTACAGTTTAAACCTGTTGGTGTTATTGGTCACTCCATCCATGATCTCCTTCGCCCAGATTATGCACGGGGTTTGGTTCATTCATGTGAAGTGACGGATCCAAACTGGATGGTTACAAATGAGGTGAGGATGGACTCAGCGATCACTGTGGAGAATTTAAATATCTGGACCTGCAGGAGGTTAAATTTCTCCAGCTGAATCAGAAAGAAGGTTCTTTGCTTTTTTCTTACTTCTTGGCCATGGACACCATGTTCTGCTCCCACCTCAGGTCCCTGGATACGAAGGTGCCCAGGTGGCTGAGTGACTCCCCAGTGGAAACCACATAGCCAGTGGTGTTGAGGGGTATTATACTATTAACATACATTTGCATCTTCATACCATATTTTATGTAAAGAGAGAAGCCATTTAATCAGAATGAAACAGAATCAGAAAACTTTACTGATCCCTGAGGAAACTGCTTATGCCACGACTGCACAGACACACAGAGACAAACACAATATGAAAATATAGAAAATATAAGTCAAAAAACAAAACTCTCCAGAAATGCTTGAAAATGCTTAGTACTGAATACACTTTGCCATGTACAGAAAATGTGATCAATAAGTGAGGTGGATATAAATACTATACATAAATAATGTATATAATGGGAATCATGGGACACAGAACAAAATTATTATGATTTTCTGTCCGCACACAACAGAGCACAGTGCTAATTCTATACATTTTGGGATTTTGAGATGATCAGTGATGATAAAGCAAAATTTGTATCTTCTACTTTGATGTACTGAAACAAATACACCAATGAAACAGACACAGGTGCTACCTCTCCTATAAAAGAGGTTCCTAGCACAAACTTAGTACTGACTCCAAACTGTACTGCTTACAACAATGGTGCTGCTGGAGAGTCACAGAACATAAGTGGTTACAGTGGCAAACTCAGTCTTAGTATCTCCCGCAGACAACTCACCATGATAAACTCAATAACATTAAATGACAACAGCAGGGCCTTGTTTCCTAACAAACAAAGAAAACAGATATAGAACACGTAAGTACACTGGAACAATTATCTCAAAGTAAAGAGGGCAACAGTTCATTGGTTAATGCAATATGCTTTTATAAACACTCTGGCTACATATGTTAATTTAAGCAAATTAACAAAGCAAACACTGGTACGTTTTAACAATAGCTCAATGGGGTAATTACGTTAACTAATTACCAGGCAATAAGTAGGGTTATTCCATTTTTATGATGTGTATAAGTTTTATTTTCTGGTCCATAATGAAAAATCAACTGGCTGAAATGATACTGTTTAACATGATCAGCATTCTGGACATTTCTGAGGCTGTTTCATGAGCTTTTACATTATGCAAGGCAAGTGAAACTGAGTCTCTTTTAAGTTTCGAGAACCAAAGTTGCACGAAAGTTTCACCATGTAAAGCCAGCCTGAAAATTAAAAAGTGAATTATAAGACTGCAGTTTAAGTGGTTAATGATTAGCAAGGGCTTATTTGCGGAAAAGGCAGTGTAAGATCCATCTATCATTAAAGGCGACCCGTCTGACCCATCATCGCTTTGAAGACCTGTTCTGCAGGTCTCTTCCTGTGTTCTGTGGTCTCAAACTTAATTTCTTACAGGACTGTGGAGACGTTATCGGATGTGAGGTGAAATGATTAGAGGAACGTTCGTCGACTTTGTCATCATTTAAAATAAAAATTAAAAAAACAGCACAAACCATGAGTACCATGATTTTCTGGCCACGTGCTGTGCATGGCAATGGCACCTTAAATTCAATAAACAACCCCGTGATCAATAAGCCTGGGTGAAATCACATCTGCTGTGCTAATATACTCAATGCTCCCTCGTTAACATGGCTAACTAATAATAATCTCTCGCGCTCCCCTTCTTTTAATTAGAAGCATTAGGATGCAGTCAGCGGCAGAATTATTATTTACCCTTAGTTTACACACAGTTATTTACACTTAGTTAGCATCGTTCCTGCTTTCTCCCTTCAGTGCTTTCCGGACCCCAGCTTCTGTTTATCTTGGGGCATTGTTTTATTACCTTCAAAACTCTACCGGGAGGATGGAGTGCGATGGAGTTGCCTAGCAACAGGAACTGGCTGATGATCTGCTGGATCTGAGTTTGTGCAAGGAGAAAGCGAGAAAGTTAGAGAGGGAGGGCGGATGGGGCAGTGAGTTGGGGGGAGCATTTACCTGAGGCAGATATAGACCTGTAAACAGGAGGTTCAAAAGCTAACACAATCGATAACAACATTAAGTACAAATAACATTAAATACTTATTATAGAACCAAAATACATAGCAAGTACCTCAATAATTCTAACATATGGCTGGAGGCCACAGTTTTAGCATTTTTACATTTCTTCAAATGTGAAGAATGAAAACTGCAGAGAGGGAAAAAGTTTAATGTTTAAAGTGCTATCTACTGTGGTCACCTTGTTTTATTGCTGGCTTTGCCCATAAAAGAGGTCAATTGCAGAGGAGGCTTCTTACAGAAATACCTGACAAGACGTTTAGCCTCAAGCCTTTCCTTTCAGCACCTCCCAACTTACATTTCCTTTGAAAGAGCACTTCTCCTTGCTCGTCTTTATCCACCTGAGTGAACACCCCACCTCCCTGTCTGTCTGTCTGTCTCCCTCTCTTTTAATCTGTGTCTCCCTCTCTATATGTATACTAGGCACACACACAGAACTTGGAACCAAATCAAAACCATAGCAGAATTTCAGGCTGATGTAGGCTTAAAAAGATAAGAATTGTGTTTTCAGAGTACAGCCTAGACAATATATCCCATATCTCAATTTGTCTTAATTGTTTTTATTTTTAAACAAATCTGATTGTAATGATTTCTCTCTTTTTATGTTAGCTTTTTGGAGCTTTTTGTTCTGACATCAAATAAATACTATATTAAATCCCTACCAAACAATTAAACCTTTAATGGGTGATAAACAAAATGAAAAACTTGTTTAGTATTTCAAAAGAACATATTAATCTACAGACTTTCCGGCCAAAAGCTGTGGTGTATCTAAAGCAAGCCCTGATCAGAGTGTAAAAATACTATAACAATTGACCATGGCCTGTAGGCAAAATTAGATTCTGCAGAGGGTTTTGGAAATGTTTTACATTTTCTTGCTTTGTAGCCTTGAATGAAGACAAACACACACATGGATTCCAGCAATAATTACTCAATACAATTTAGAACATCGAAGTGAAGGATATGATAGCAACAGGAGAGAAAAAAAACAATCACTGGACAAAGGATTCCCCTCCCCTTCTAAAATGCGTGTACAACTTAATCAGGTGCAAACTAATCAACTTCTCCATTGCACATCAAGCAAACTGACTTCCACCTGAAATCATTTTGATTAGTTCAGCATGAACAGCTATGGCTGGAGCTTTCCAGCACTTCATAGTGCAACTGAAAACAATCAATCAACTATGGGTGGCAAGACACTGTGAAAAGATCTCAGGGATAAAGTGCTTTATTAATCTTTATTAGCACATTAACACAAGTCTACAATTAGGAAGTGGAAAGTATTTGGTGTGATGTACAATCTGTTATTCATTTCTGATTTTGGAGTCTGAAGGCCTGGGCGAAGAAACTGTTCCCCGTCCTGGTAGTGAAGGGCCAGAAGCTGCAAAACCTTCTGCCAGACAGAAGAAGGGAAAATAGGACATAGGAGGGGTGTCTGGGGTCATCCACAAAGTCCGTGGCTTTGCAGATGCAGCGTGTGGCGTAAATGTCTGCACCCGTGGGGAGAGAGTCCTTACTAACCTCTGTAGGGTCCTGCAATCTTGCAGACAGGACCTAGTTTTTTGTTGTGGTTGAATCTGCATCAGTCTATTAGCCTTTCACTGTACCTCTGAGTGCAAGATTTGGAGCTCAATGATGGCTCCATAAAATTTGGACACCCAGTGGTAATTAGTTATTTAGCATTAGCAGCGGGTGGGTTATGCACCATGACTATGAGCATGTTAGTTAATTCCCATAGTAAATAAAGTGGTCTACATCTAACAGTCACAAACTCTAGCTGTGGTGAGCAGTCACTAGACAATAGCATAGCCTTAACAGGGTTGATTCAAGCACACAGGCCCCCACCTGAATTTTTCTGGTCAGCTCAAAGCTATGGTCAGAGTGGAACATTAGTATGTTGCTAAACTGGGTAACTATTTCCGGAACTCTGTTCCTGAGCCATGTCTCCATAAAAACAAAAACACAGCAGTCTCTGAACTCACACTGGGCAGTCCGCTGGAGTTGGATAGTCCAGTTTATTGTCCAGGGAGCAAACATTGGCAAGTAGCTGATTGACTAGAATTAGCTTTTTGCCTAGCCTGGAACCCCACTTATTTGCAACACTTCCACTTCCTTGCGCACTGCTTGTGATGTGCCCTCCCCCGGCCTCTGGCATCAGTAGAAGAGCCAGGCAGTGATAGACATGTATAAATCTTTCTGATGTGCATGTCTGCAGCAATTTAGTAAGTCAACTACAGCTACACTTTTGCACCAAATATTGGATTCTAGAGAGCCCACTCTGACTTAGCATACCACCTTCTTGGATCTCAACAATGAGCCATGACAGAGGAAATATCCAGCAAACATACTTTAAAATATAAACACAATGCTCCACTTCAGAATGTGCACAATTATCAATTCACGTGACCCTCAGTTTAGTTCAGAACTGTTTTTTTGCTTGAAGCTAGTGCCATACCCCATGTGCAGTCCACACTTCCCTGCAGCTCCTGTACAAAGTGGAAAATGAAGATGCTAAAGTTACACAGGAGAGTTCCTCCCTGGCACCACACCAAATGTTTAATCATAATTACAGCCACAATTATAAGCTAATTGTTATTGGTGAGATCGGAACAACAGAGGGAAATGTCAGGGCTATTGGCAGAGGACTTTTATTCATTTATTTACTCCTGTGCTGTGCCCTGCTCTTATTTGTTGAGTTATCTTTCACTACATTTTTAATCTTATAATCGATTTCCATGTACATTTCACTATCATCTGTTGACCAATCACTGTCCATCATTATTACAATGTTGTGGTTTCTTTGGTTATTTTCCCTAAAACATGGACTGACTCATGACTGCAGCATGAATGAGCAGAGCTAAACTGCTGGAGACTGAGTGGACAGGCACATGTAAATTGGTCCAGGGTTTTGACGTCACAAAAACATAACAATGAACTCTTTTCTAGTGTATGTAAATTTGTTTTATCGAAGATATTTCATCTTATTTTCTGACACTTACAGAACCAGGTCATGGTGGTATCAGGCTGAGGGCAGCAGCCCAGACATGTTTTTACTTACCTGTGACCTAAAATGTGATCAGGCTTCCTTCTGTTATAGCAGATAAAAATAATCCAGTTAAACAAATAACTCAAACTAATGTATATTTTTAATTTACGTTATCCAACATTAAATGCCTTTGTTGGCCAAAGTACATTATATGGACAGAAGTATTGGGACACACCTGTTTTTCAGGGTTTGGGCTTGGCCCCTTACTTCCAGTGAAGGGTAATCTTAATGTTTCAGCATGTCAAGACATTTTGGACAGTGCCAACATTGTGGACACAGTTTAAGGAAGAACCTTTTCTGTTCCAACATGACTGTGCCCCAGTGCAAAAAATAAGCTCCATAAAGACATGGCTGGATGAGTTCAGTGTGGAAGACCTTGACTGGCCCACACAGATCCCTGACCTCAACCCCATCCAGCACCTTTGGGATGAACTGGAATGGAGATTGCGAGCCAGGTCTTCTCGTCCAGTATCATTACCTGACCTCATAAATGCTCTACAGAATGAATGGGCCCAAATTCCCACAGAAACTGCAAAATCCTGTGGAAAGCCTTTCAAGAAGAGTGGTAGCTGTTATAGCTGCAGAGGGGGACCAACTCCATATTAAAGTGTATATATTTGAATGCAATGTTATTAAAATCCCTGTTGGTGTAATGATCATGCGCCCCAATACTTTTGTCTGTATAATGTATGTGAACCTCTACATTCAGTAAATGGTTTGCCATTTGAGAAGCAATGATTCTACCTGTTTCCAGTAACTTCTGTAAAGTTGGTGGGCGTTCTTGCATGAATGCTCAGTGCTTCAGGCCCTGCCATGTTTCTGTTGGGTTAAGGTCTGGACTTTGACTTTACCTTTCCAAAATCCAAAATTACTGCTGCTTTATTCATTTTTGGTGAACTGACTTATGTGTTTAGGGTCACTGTCTTACTGCAAGGCTCACCTTCTATTGAACTTCAATTCACAGATTGATGCACTGACATTTTTGTTTTAATACAATTTTTAAAAAATACTTTTTAAAAACATTTATTACCGTTAAGTGATGGCAAGCTCTCCTAGTCAAATGACCAAAAAGTTGGGAAGTTCTAAAGCCAGAGAGTTTTGTTTTTTCAATTAAGCCATAAGAAACTATTTTTGCCTTCTCAGTGTACAGAACATAGCTATATGGCACACACAAGTGGTCTTTAGGAAACTAAACATGCAGCAGTGTACCTTCGGGACAGTGGTGGCTTCCTCACTGTTATTATTCCATTCACACTATTCTTGTTCACTGCTTGATGGAGTCATAAACACTGACATTACTATGTGTAAGAGAGGTTTTCCTTAGTTGTTACCTTGGAGTTCTTTGTGATCTCCCAAAATAAAACCTTGCTCTGGAAGTGATTTTTGTTTCATAAACTTTCCTAGAGAAAGTGACAATGTAAATTTTTTTCCCATTTTCACATTCTCTGCCTGAAAGTGAACTGGTGACATACAAACTCTTTAGAAATTGTTTGTAACATATTCCAGCTGAATTTCTAGGAATTCTCTGAAATGTGTATGGTGTCCGTAATTATCAGTTGCATCAATCATATTCTTGCTAGCAGACACATTTAATATTGGGTGTGCTCTTTGATTTGCTCTCTATTGTTATGGCATAGATGAAGATATGTGCACATTATGGTATATAGTAAATATAAAATATAAACCCTCATAATAACACCATGTAACTCGATTTCTGACATTTTGAAATCATTTGAAAATACCAGCTGGGATTTATACTGTGTCAAAATTTCATCATACACAAATCAAACGAAATGGTCCAAAATGAATTTCTCTCCATAATGAAAAACACATTTTTCTGGTTATTGTATCAACATGGAGTGTTTGGTGTTCATAGAAATTTGTTAGCAGTGGATTTAAAGGATCACAAATTAGAAAAGTAATTTATGCTCGGGGCTACTGCAAGGCTGAGAGCAGATCAGGTGGAATGCTAGAGCATCAAAACATAAATCAGTTATCAAATCTCAGGTTCATCCCAGCTGTGAAGCAAGTATATGCTGTGCCAGTCTTTAGCTATACCCAGTTCCCTCCAAAGGCATAAGAAAAAATACCCTAATGTTTCTCTACCACTTCAGGAATTAATAACATATTCCTGTTTAGATTTGGACCCATAAAATTTGTATTGCAAGCTTCCTGTATAATTTATATTGCATACAATATAAAAGATCCCTTTGTCTGAGACAAGTGTCTCTCTCACTCATCCAGCAAACATTCCTACAGGAGATCAAGCTGATTGATATTGGAGAAACTGTGGTTATATAATGTTCATGCCAGTATGGCCTTGAGTAGTTGTAGCAGTTTTCAATCTTTCTCCTGTTACATGTGTTTTGTAGTTTCTACTTTCAACACTGTTGAATAGATTGGTGGAGAGAGAAAAAAATGACTAACTCTATAGTTGTTTTTGTACAAAACTACAATTCCCATGAAACCTGTTATTACTCATTCTGTCAGATAGTCAACACGACTATGCAGGCAGCAAAGGAAAAGACAAAGAAATCACTAGAGTGCAGTTTTACGCATAAAATTAAGGCATTTGAGGGCATGCTCAATTAATTATCTGTGATGGTTTTGTTTCTTTTTTGTTTTTTTAATTAGTGCACCATCTTCCAAAAAACTTCACCGGTAACCAGAGCAAAATAATCTTCAGAGAGCTGAATGGACTGCCATGTTATTTGTACTGAAGTATTTAGTGGTCATAACTCACTCTGAAAATAGCGCATTGATGTGGGAGGATGAGCACCAAGTTCTTAAGGAAGAAGTAAAGAAGAAGAAAAAAATCTAAGCTGGGAAATGTATGATTTAATCTTGATTATGAGTTAATACACCATATGCTCTTTGCAATTAAGCTGTCCATGAATAACCCATCTCTAATTTGTTAAGAGTTTAATGCAGCGTAAAATCTGGGGCAGGTCATTCCCCTGAGTTTAATCTAGCTAGCATGGCGCAAAGCGAGCTGTGCTAGCCATGCCGTCTAATTACCAAGGTCAGATCACAGATGAAGAGTAGCGCTTCATAACACCTTCGGCACTCCTGGCCAACCCCATTCAGCCATTTATAATGAGAGGAAGAAGGAGAAGAAGGGTGAATAAGGCAAAAAGATTAGGGAGAAAGACAAGATGTGGGCGGGGGGAGGGTGGTAGGGAGTGGGGAAAGCATGGCTGAAGAGAGCTAGAGACAGAAAACAAAACAAAACAGGCAGAAATAGGTTTTTTTTTAGAATGAGAGGCTGTTTGCAAAAGAAAACATGTAGAGATCCAAAATGTGAAGAGAAAAAAGTGCTTTTCAAACTTAGATGCAAGATATAGAGGCTTCCAGCTACAAAAATAGCACTGATTGCAAATTCCAAAGAACATGAAACACCAACTGAGAAATTTAACACTATATTATAACCTAGAACAATTTCCCTTTCTCCTTGTTTCTGTATTATCCTTCTTGACCAGGGTTATCAGATGATTGTTGGGTCTTCATAAGAAGAAGGATCTACTACTATCATGTCCTTTTTGAAGCATTTCAAGAGTTGTTCGTTCTCCAAAAATCAAGTTATAAGACATTTTTCACTTTTGCATCTATTCAGCAACCAGTGTTCACTGAAAGTCTTTATTCTGCACTAGAAGCTCAGATTACCAGCAGTCGATAAATGAATAGAAAAACCTAATTAGATC
Source organism: Brachyalestes nurse (assembly GCA_037974405.1). NCBI lineage: Eukaryota > Metazoa > Chordata > Actinopteri > Characiformes > Alestidae > Brachyalestes > Brachyalestes nurse. Next base: position 11,223,256 of record JBBPCY010000013.1, read on the forward strand.
AAGCTCTTGAGACGAGCAAACCTTTCCATTTATCTGCAGGGAAACACAAGAGTATGGTCATTATTTATTAACCATTTCTAGGGCTATGCTTTGATGGAAACCAACCAAAATACAAGAAACTCTTCACTCTTCATTTTCCCCTCACTCATCTCATTTACTAAAATTGTTCTTAAAAAACACTAATTTAAAAGTTTCTTCAGGGAACTCAAAGTGGTTCTTCTATGGCATTGTTCCAAAGAACTCTTTTTGTAAATGGATCAATGAGGAGCACAGTGCAGGCTGGTCTGTGGGCAAACAGACAGTCTGTGTGATGTGTATCAAGATTTCTACTACAACCTCAAAACACAATTGTATTGTATCTAAAAACACAAGAAATTGTATCTAAAATCAAATACAGTATTTTATTATAAGGTCCACACCATAAAGATGAATTACTAATAATATAAATTAGAAATTACACCTACAGGGACTTTGCATTTAAATACTTTAATATGGAGTTGGTCCCCTTTGTAGCTATAACAGCTTCCACTCTTCTTGGAAGACTATTCATTTTTTGGAGTTTTTGGAGTTTGTATGGAGTTTTTGAAGATTTTGGAGTTTGTATGAAAATTTGTGCCCATTCATTCTGTAGAGCATTTATGAGGTCAGGCACTGGTGTTGGTCTGGCTCGCAATCTCCATTCCAGTTCATCCCAAAGGCGTTGGATGGGGTTGAGCTCAGGGCTCTGTGGGCCAGTCAAGTTCTTCCACACCAAACCTATCCAACCATGTCTTTATGGAGCTTGCTTTGTGCACTGGGGCACAATCATGCTGGAATAGAAAAGGTTCTTCTCCTGTGTCCACAAAGTTGAAGCATGGTGCTGTCTAAAATGTCTTTGTATGCTGAAGCATTAAGTTTTCCCTTCACTGGAAGTAAGGGGTCTAGACCAAACCCTGAAAAACAGGTGTCCCAATACTTTGGTCCATATAGTTTATACAGATGTGGGCACAAGTAACACAGGTGGGTCACTCCTTTCCACATAGTGCATCATGTTGGAAATAAAATACCGGTTCCTACACCTAATTATGTATAATGTGTCTAATATGTCTGATTCAGTCATAGAAACTGAAATGTTACAACTTACATAATGTACTATAAGTAAGTAGGGAATCATTTTGAATTCAAAGTTCACCCAGACAAATGTATTATTCACAGTTTAGTAGTTGAAGAAAGTCTTAAAAGACCTTTTAGGATTGGTATCAGCAGATGCTCAAGGCTGCAGTGTCAGTATTTGACATGACAAAATGGTATCATGCCACCCTTCACACAAATATATAACAGACTATAGTGTTTATTTAACTAAAAAGTATATTTGACAAGAGTTCCTAATCAACAAATTCTGTTACAAGTGTATTTGTCCTCCACCTTCTCATTAATTAGTTGGTAACATTATTGGACTAAATCTGGAACAGAGACAGAACTCAATGTCAGAACAAGTGTAGAACACGGCACCCTTTCGGCATATTGATGCTGCGGACGGCTGATCTTCAAATCCAAACAGAGCTAACGGAATATTAATTGATTAATTAGCATTCACATCGCTTATGCAAAAAAGGCTTAATTGAAACTGGCAAAGTGGTCTTGAGTGCTGAAGTCTTAGTAAAGTTAATTGCAATGTTTAGATAATTAAGTCTGTAATTAGCCACTGATGGAAATACAGTGTGAGAGTGAGTCAGGAAGGGGAAAGCCAAATTAGCAGCTGTATAAATTTTTGCTGCATTTGAAGCAAACTAATATGTCATGATGGATGCAAATGTTAAAAAAAAAATGTTTGCACGTATTTGCATGGGTGGGTCTCAGGTTCTCGCCATTCAGGCTGTTGGTACATTAATTCATTTGACTTTGTAATAACTTCATGGAGCTTTAATATCTGTTTCATTATTAAAGTGGAAATATATGAGCAAACTTTACATCTGCTTGCTGGCGATCCAAATATATTGTGAGTATCATATCAAAATGATTAATCCAGCTGATTAATGGATTAATAGAAATGGTCCAAAATGACTTGGAATAAAATTGAATTGCATTAACAGATACCTGTACAGCTACCATTTCAGAGAGTTGAGATTTTGTAATGCAGCATATACTGAATACAATAAATTGTCTAGTAAAGAGAATGTTTATACTAACAATAAGCAAAATGGGGGCTGAGCTCTTCCTTTAGCATAATTATCAGGAAAGGCTAGATTAGCAGCACATGTGATATAAAGCGCCATGATTGTTGCAAATGACATTTTGCACACTAATGCAGAATGTCTGCTATAATCTATGGGGAGTTTTTGATCTACGTGCTTTAGTAACAGGTATAACCAAGAACAACCCTTTACCACAAGACTGTCAGTTAATACAAAAGCACACACACACACACATACCTCCTGTACAGCTCGTCCCTTGACTGCTGACTTTGACAAAGGGAGGGATTTCACCGACGGTAGGAAAGTTGCTGACATCAAGCACATCCGAGTAAGGGCGGGCAAGACAGAGGTTTATGTCCAGCTGCCAGAATCAATAGATACATCAAAACCATAGCTGATGATTTTGCCCCCTCCTCCTTTCTCCATTCTGTTTATCTCTTGTTAATCTCTGAGATGCCTTCTAGCTTACAGTGGCACAAAACAAAAATGCTGACAAACATTTGTCCGAACTACTCCAGTGTTGTCTAAGGCAAATGGCCTCAATATAACTGTGGAACTGATGCTGAAGGAAGCATGCCTTGACCTCCCTTCCAACCCTGAGGGCCTGATCTTCCACTGCTGGACTTCAAATTGAAAAGAATAGGCAGTGTCTGTGTCAGACAGCAATGTGTTTCAACTTTGTCTGAAAAATGAGTCCAGGCAAGACACGAGCAAAAGTGAACCGATTCGACATTTGGAGTGCCATTTAAACCTGAAATGACCATGCAGCAGCCAGAAGAGCTGTGCTCACAAGAAGAGAGCAGCTGTAGCAAAAGGTGAAACCCTGTCATTGAGCCAAAAATGCTACAGGAATGCTCACCAGCATCTGCAACTTCTTTAAACGCGTAAATATCAGCACTTCAAGAAATACAACCACTGTGCCATTTTCACATTTCATAAACTTTAAAAAGTTTAGGATTTAGCAGTGAGGAATCCTCAGAGTCTATTAAGCCCTTCTGGAAACAAAGTTAAAATCTTTAAAAATGATTTGATTAAAATGATTTTCCATGGTTTCTAGGTAAATACAGCCAAGCTACCTCTCCCGCTAGTTAAGCATTCAGGAGCTAGATGGAATCGCACAACATTGGACTAACTACTAACATAACTGTCAATGAGAAGTGACAATGGAATAAACCAATCACATTTTGGCTATAACCAATTTTATGAGAAAACATTCAGGTCTGGGCCTTCCAGTCTACTTTAAAACTAATGTGCATGTATACTAAGAAGCCTCTTCATTGCATACACATACCGTTTATCTACACTTGAAGCTGATAAAACTGTCCTTTTTATAGTTCACAATTCCAGACTAGAGTCTGTCTGTTGTTTGCAACATTTGTTTGCCCCTGTTTGTCATTCATCAATGGTCAAGACCCCCACAGACCCACCAGTGAGCAGGTATTATGTGAACAGTGGATCATTCTCAGCACAGCAGAAACCTACATGGTAGTGGCATATTAATACAGCTTTGGAAAAAAGAAGAGAGCACTGGAAAAATGTTCAGTTTCTCAGTTTTTATCTTTTATAGGTGCATGTATTGAACTGGACAGCCTTGCCTTAGTTTTTAAGAACTTCTGACAATATTTCTCCTCATTTCCAAATAAAAAAAGAAAACAAATCTCTTGTTCACTCAAACAAAAGGGCAATAATTTTGACATACGTCTACTAGTGTTTTACCATCCAACTGGTCACATTGCAAGATGAGAGTGTTGATTACAGAAGTGGCTTGTATACTTTTCTTCGTTAAATAAGATTTGGTTCAGCAGATCACTAATCAGTACCTCATAAAGCAGAATGAGGTGCTTGTGTAGGAATTTAACAGACACTGGCATGGAATGGTTGTCATACTCAGAGCTTTTAAAATAAATTGCAGTGGTCTCTATTTTTTTCCAGAGCTGAATATATATATATATGTGTGCAGTGTTGTGCATGAACGCATTCAATGAATAGCATTTATTGAACACATTCCTATTTTTTGTAATGCTGAACTGAACGAATCTGTTCACAAACTATGAATGTGGACATCAGATAGGACGTTGTATTGAAAATGTAAAACCACCCAAAAAACTAACGAACGAATGTGAACTAGTTCATTTTTTGAGCTGTGAACTTGGTAAAAAAAAAAACATTTGGTTAATAAAAAAAAACTTGGTTAATACAAAAATAATAATAATAACTATGAACGTGAACTAATTCACTTTTATTTGAATGAACTGAACTTTGAACTAGTTCTTTTTAAGTGTGAACTGGCACAACACTGTGTGTGTGTGTGTGTGTGTGTATCTGAGTGTCCACTTACTGTTAATTCTTTTCGACACATTTAAACCTATTAATTTGCCTTTCAGATCAAAAGCCATTAATGAGACTTCACCTGGAGCACAGTTTGTGTTAGTTTAACACTGAGACACTGAGATGTTTAAAAAAATGTATCAGTGTGAACCATCCTGTGCAACACACTGCACCAATGACTGCTCATTGGTGGTCTTCTGGGGGCCCTGACCATTGATGAATAGAGTAAAGGGGGCTAACAATGTTAACTGTGAGCTATAAACTGACCCTTTACAGCAAGTAGAGCTGATATAAGACAATTAGTGCAGATACAAGGTAGGTGTAGCTACTGAAGTGGCTCATCAGTGTATTTGGATGTATGTCTGATTCAAAGGTGTGGGTCCAGTACAGTACAGTCCTATATGCAATCTTATATTCCATTTGCCCACCAAAAAAAAAAAACATTTACTTCACAATGGTAGATGCATCTCAGACTCAGTAATACATTTATGCATAACTCTGTCTTATGTGTCAGTTAGCATAAAACGTGTTAATCGATATTGTAATTAGAAGAATCGAGCACATTCAGTCATACAAGACTGTGCAGTATTTGAATTCAAATCTTTCCCCTCCGAGCGAATCGTCGTGAATAATAATCACTCCGCTACGTTTCAAGTATTCACCACACTAGCAAAAATCATGCCTACTGTGCCCTGCGATTTCCTCCCTCACTTTTCCCTTCCTGCCGGAATCAAAGCAACATAAATCATACTGCATTAACTTGCAATTAGGGGGAACTTTGAAATCCCCCTCTCATTTTATCAGGGTCTTGGCTAAAAGAAAACCAATCATTTTGTTCTTGCTACAATGACCCTGCTCCTTCCCACTCTCTCCCTGCTAAGATAGAGAAGAAGGGTGGGGGGAATCCTTCCATCAGTTCCCTCCAGCCATCGATAACACTGCGAGCATGGTTGGTCAAAAGCCAAGTAAGCTCCAGTCAACACTGGTTTATTTCTAGCCCCTTTCTTTTTTGGGGCATAAAAATGGAACCATTAGCATTCTAGCTGCTGGATAAGGGAGTAATGTTTTTAATTTAATAACCCCCCTTTACACACACACACACACATTCACACACTCACACAGAAAACCCCATGACCAGACTATGCATCAAAAGAAATTCATGTCCAACACGCCTACAAGCAAAGACCTGATTTCTTCATTATAAGTTGCCTGTGAGGAGCTCAGCAGAACTTCAAAGTGATGAAGAATTAAATTCAGTTTTTTCGATTTATTCATTTAGAGGCGAGATACTTAGCAATGATAGGTTTGCAGCGGATGATTAAAGAGTTTTCCAGTCTGTTGATATTGATACTCAAGTGACACTGTAGGAATAAAAGCTGTTTGTTAGTTTACCGTCTCTCTTGGCTGGAATCAAAATTTGCCTAATGTTCTCTTGAAAGACTAAATCAAAGTGACATGACAACCTACACCTCAACCTACAGGACTTGTCCTGGGAGAACATCCCTTGCAGGTGCCCAAGGATTGCTTCTGTTTGTCTATTTGCTATGGCACATGTTGTCCGAGTAGCAAGCGACATACTGCAACTGTATGTGGGGGGAAAAAACATAAAACACATCAAAACACTTTTCTGTGGAAAGCGGCAACCACATCACAGCATAATGAAAAAAGTAATCTTACCTAAAGATCCTACTGGACAGTTTCCTCCAGCTCCTCAAAAATATCTACTAAGTTGACAAAGCATTCTAACATTTTTGAAACATTCTATGTCAGGACAATTATTCCTTCTGTTCATCATTTTCCAAATATAGAGAATATCTGTACCCCCCCTCCCTCAACCACCCCTTCCCAGTGAAAAACACATCCTTTTCACAGCAGACCATCCAAGTGATCTGAAGAGGCACCCTGACAAGGCTTTGATATCCCTAATCACAACTGTCTAACAGGATGAAAAAAGCATAAAGATGCTAAAATGGTTTGACACTGAAACATTTAAGCCATTTATTCAACTAAACTCACAACTGTTCTTTAATTATTTTTATTCAAGGGACTGTACGAAGCGTATTTGACATAGTGCCTTCATTGCAGCGTTTGACTTTTTCATTAAATCATTTCTTCTCCAGCATTTCTCTGGCATCGCTGCTGAAGAGAAGGTGACACAGTCTCCGCACTGAATCAAGTTTTCGTTTCATGTGAATAAAATTAGCATTTCAGAGACTACACTTCATTCCATCTCTCAGATCTGTGACAATCTTCTCATTTACCTTCCCATTCAAAGTGGCAACAAAATTGATTTGGCGAGATCGGAGGTTAATCACCACGCATCTTGATTTGCTTGTGTTGAAATTTGCCTTTGAACAGTTTTGTCTTAGCTTCAGTAATGTGGTTCTTTGTTGGAAGTAAGGGAGAGAATGAAAAAACAAAAACAACAAAACAAACTAAAATGGACATGAATCAAGCCCCACTGAGAGGCGATAAGAAACATGGACTAGAATAAATAATTAATTATAAATAAACACAGAGCAAGTAAAATAATCCTTTGTTTGGTCAAATTAATCTGACATCAAAGTTATGAAAACATCCAGGCTCTACAGACCAGGCACTCTGCAAGATAAAAGAATAACACAGGGTACTGAAAGTAAAGTCCATTGCACATTATCTCTACAGAGGAAAACAGCACAAAGATGTTCCTCAATCTTCCATCATCTCTGCAAGCCCTACTAGTTAAGGGACTACTAAAGAGAGCTGCATAACTGTTTAAGAGTCATCTACCATCTACTTTTAACAGGTATGTAGCATGATGTGGTGAAATTCTTCAGGGTCTACTACTTACTGCATTGTGTAAGAACACAAAGAACCCCAGAACCCTCCACTGTAAGCCATTTGATTTGATCCACAATCAGTCCTTAGTAAACCCACAGAGAATTATGTAAAACTGATGTGAATGTTCATAGTTCATGAACTAAAACAGTGTTTACCACCCCTGGCCCTGGAGGCTCCTCAGCTCTACGCATTTTTCCATGCTCCCAACACACCTGATCCAGCTAATCAACTCATTAACAAGCCTTTCCTTGGATAAAGTGGATGCGTAAGAGCCTAGAAAGAGCCTTCAGGATCAAGGTTCATTTAATGAAGTTGCAGCTGTGTGAGAGGAAATGTAATATCAACCATAATTTTAACTGAGCAATTCAGGAATAAGATAATAATAGCAAGATGATAAAGAAATGACGATAACTAGATGCATTTACGTGAGAAAATGTGAAGTGTGATCACATGTTTGCTATAAAACCAGTGTTTGGTTTTCTAGGCAAGTTTGCATTAAAACAAATCTTTGTAAAAATGAGTCTGATGTATGTTTTGCTACATGTTTGTTTCTTCGGTTTTGTGTTTCTCTGCTTTTCTGTCGCTTTGCGGCCACCTTATCCATTACCTCACAGACATTCTCTCCAGCACACATTCTGAAGGCGACTCGACCATCCTCTCTCTCTCTCACTATATATTACAGAGCCAACTTGACCATGAAAAATGGATTTTTCAAACAATCAGTACTTGGCCCCTGATCAAGAGGTCATATAATTAAATAAGGGCACTGCACCAGATATTATTTTGACACGGGAACTAATCCAATATTTCTAAAACTGTGGAGGAGAAGACGTGCTAAATTCCAACCGTAAAAAGATTAACGAAGATAAAACTTCAGAACAGCAGTGTGATTGCTGACACAATCACACCAATAAAGGAATAAGGACTAAATGAACATTTATACTACTGTTTCTAAAAACATTTTAGAGTTGGTTTCTTGAGTCAGTTTCTTGGAGAAGTATTAAGTCTAGACATGGGCTATATTTTCCTATCAATGGAAAATGACCATTGAGAATCCTAAGTGGTCCGGGCTTAATCCTTGTCCCAGGAAACCTGCTCTTAAAGCTCAGAAATATCCAGAAGATTATAATAGAAAAGTGCATATGATAAAAAAAAATCTAAACTGACTTCCTTTCTTTAAAAGCCTGTCTTGTGAAAACAGTTTCTAGGAAGCCTGTGTTTTCCAGCTTCCAAGACAAAAGGCAAGTTGATCTCTCTCGTGCAACTATGGACCATGTTTTATTTACGCCTTTTTTCCATTCTTTCCTCTGCTCAGTTGTCAATGTGTGGCAGTTCTCAGAGGCCTAAGTGGAGGTGTAAGGTCTGTTGTTTGAAGCCTGGTTCTTTACAGGAGGGCACCTTTTCCAGAGATCCTCACTCGGCATCCCCCACACTGTTCTCAGGTCAGTGGAAATGCTTGTTTTAGAGATCACCCTCTGCTTTGCCTGTCTCTCAAATCACACAGTGACAGCCTTGACCCCCTGAACTCGACCCACAAGAAGCTACATCGAACCACTCTGAGAGTTGATGTTTTCTAGCAGTAAAGAGTTTTAGCGGGAGATGCTCTTTTATTCTGGCCCGAGGTCGGCATTGTATTGTTCTTGTGATGCTAAAAGGTTTGAGTAAGGATACCCTGGATCAGAATCAAAAGGCTGCTGCTATAGAGCGAGCAGCCAAGCATGGACTGTAAACTTATTCACTCTGGGAGATCCTCTTTCTGTCACTGAAAGGCTAAAGTTTGGTCCCTGTTTCTGGACTGCCACAGCTTCTATCATTGACAGATTGCCCAAAAGGCTTTGAAGCCACAGCTGGTGATGTCAAAGTGGGCACAAAGTTTTCTGTTCAGTGGTCTATACAAGTCTGAAGACCATCACAGACCTCTGAAGGCGTTTTAGTAGATTCAACACATAGAAAAGATATGTGTATAAATGCTGGCCATGAGGATGAAGCCAGCCCTGGTCTACAGTACATAGATATTGTCATTTTTTTAGACAAGTTCAGTAGTTCCTAATGCTGGTAGTTCCTAGTGCCTCTGTTCTGCAGGGACTAGTGTTTTATCAGCTCCACATCCTGTTCAGCTCAGGAAAATGTGTTCATCTGGGTTTGGAGTGTTAAAAACTAAAATAAGCTGAGCGGTGCCAGCCCAACTTTCTCTAGTTATTACAATCTATCAGAGGTGAGTTTGAGTGATGATTTTGTGGTACGATCTGTGGGGGTCCAAGTGTCACTTTGAGGCAGAAGATAATATGAAGATAAATCAGTAGGTGAGCTCATCATACATATGATGTGTTCGAGAAGTGCTGAGACACCCTTGTGTTTTTCAAATTACAAGACTAGAAGTGAGTGGGAAGGTTTTAAAAAGAGACTCTGAGGGGAAGATGGTTGAAGAGAGAACAGAAGCTGGAACTATCGCATAAAACATCCATCACAGGACATAATTAGCCCAGGACATGCTGAATACTGAAAGATATCACTGTGGGTTGGTTAGAGGGTTAAAAACAGGACACTGTGAATGACCATGCAGGAGAGTAACAGAACAAAAGAACAGACGGGAAGAGAAGAGAGCGAATATAAAGGTTCCTAAATGGTTCTTGGCTTGCATGTGGGGTTCTGATAGGGCTGATATTCCAAAGCATGGAGTTTACATCAGATTCTATATTTATGATGTCTATTTTCTATATTTATCATTGTAACAAAAGCTGATTCCAGATCAGCACTCCCTGTGCTGTACTAAATGTTATGTGGAATTCCTTAAACACTGAAATGTTCTTCACACTCACAAATAAAGAAACTGATAGGACTGAAAGCTTCTTTGGGAAATCAAAAGTGGTTCTTCTATGGCATCACTCCAAAGAACCCTTTCAGGCATATTCATTTTTAACACGGTTGACTAAAACAAACTTTCAATGCAGATTCACCGTTGGCACCGTGATTAAGTCCAATATGAGGCTTGTTTCTCATCCAACAAACCATCCTAAGGCACTGTTTAAAAAAACTTTTACAAAGTATCAATATAATAAAACACACACATACACACACACAACACAAAATCACAACTCAATCTCAATCTCACAATTTCTCAGTAGCCGAATATCACACCATCAAATTTGCTTTGCAGCACTACAAATGACTGACAGGTTTTCACACAAAAAAAAATAGACAGAAAAAGGTGCGAATGAAGAGAATGAGAGGGGAAAAAAAAAAGGAGTCGAGGCCTGTGAGTGCTGCTGTGTGCGGGTGTCACATTCCTCACCCTGGGAGCGGGAGCACTTAACTTCGCACTGTCACAATTCCTCCAATTACTTCTGCCAGCTCGGCTGTGCCAATGGGAGGTGGCTGGCCTGTGGAAGTGCTCGGCAGAATACAGAGCCACCGCAACATCAATTATTTAGGTTGACTTTCTGTCCATGCGCTGCTTTAACCGCCTCAGTTTTGTCCCATAAGCGATAAAAGCAGATAGAGGTCGTCGCTCGGCTGCAAGGCAACTTGCACCAGGGTCAGTTTGAGCAATTGTTCTGGGATACGGTCTATGAGGGTCCGAGCAACGTTCCGATGCAGAAGACGCAATATGAAGGTAAGTCAACAGCCGGCATAAGTATGTCATAAGTATGACATGTTTAAGCAGTGGTAACACACTGTGTGTGTTCTTCCCATGACGGAACTAGGAAGGCCTATATGGTAAATAGATACAAAGAAATCACAGATGAAAAGAGTTGGAACTCTCACATAACGTATCCATCACAGCAGATAATTAGCCCAGGCCATGCTGAAAACACGGCAGGTTGGTAAGGAAGCTAAAAACAAGATGCTGTCATGAGCAATAGAGGGGGCCTGAAAGAAGCAGAGTACATAGACAAGAAGGAAAGAGAGTAATTGACTCAGGAGAGTGAGCAGCAAGCGAGGTTAATCTTTTAACCGTGTTCTCCGAAAGAAAAAAAAACCACTTGCCTGCTTGGGGTAAAACAAGAAGAAACTCCACCCCGACAAAGTCTTCATGAATTACGAGCACATGAAGAGACTGAAATGATAGATTAATGGATGGCGAGGCAGCAGGAGATCAGACATTAGTGCCTTTTGCAAGTTAATGCTTAAGCCAATCTTCATCATGAGGGAATGTTCCTCTTTTTACGAAAAGGAGAGATATTTACATTTAAAAAGAAATGATATAGCAGTCTCACATTAAATAACGCTCATTAAGTCCTCTAGTTTTCGTCTTCTTGTTAGACTGAATTAGAAGTTGAAGTGACTTAAATATCACATTTAAATATCACATCATTTAGAAAAACAGAATTTAGGTCAAAATATACTAGTGAATGAAGAATGCAGTGTGGATTGGGGCATTTACTCATCGAAGCCTCTGAAACTTGATAGGGTGAAGCCCACAGCAGACAAAAGAGGGTTAAAAAATAATCTAAAAAAGTACAATTATAGTCAGTGACAGTGTGGACTTTCATCAGAAAAAGGAGTAATGGTGACCATTCAGGGTTAAAACCCTTAACACATATGAAAGACGAGGGAGCAAAACGTACCAAAATCTTATAGCAGGTGAAAAATCCACTCATTTAAGCTTCTGAAGTTGCTTTCAATGCAAGCCACAGCAGACACTGGATTTTAATAACATGATTTCTTCAAAGGTGCTCTGCAAATCTGGGCACATTTACATTTCAAAAGGATAAAGATTGCTTTTCATTTTTGATGTTTTCCACTGAGGTGACTTTTTTATTTTTGAAAAATGTTTTTTTTTCTGTCCCCCTTCTAGTTTATCTTCCAATAAATTTGCCACTGTGTCCTATTACAGCAGATAATGTATTTCTACCTCCACCTTCTCTTTACTGCATCCTTTTTCTTGTTTGTAAGACATTTTATGACATATTAAAATAAAACCTTTATGATTTTTCTTTACCCAGGGAGCACGATTAAATGTGACTTACTGTATAGATATTCCTCTACCTACACCATAAAAAGACGCTTTTACATAAACATGAAGCAAGTCTTCATATTTGACATGTGTGATGTGCGTATGTTAATCAGAATCAGAACATTTTATTGATCCCGAAACACATTGCTTATGTTATGACTGCTCAGACACACAGAGGTAAGAACATCATAAAATATAAAGTCCAAATATATCCAGTAAAAATACTCTTTACATTACTCTTACATAAATATTGAGCACTTAATATTCTTCTCTGGCTCTCACACTATCCTAAAGCTTAAATGTGCCCTCATACTGTAAGTTGCTTTGGATAAAAGTGTCTGCCAAATAATTGTAATTTAATGTAACATCTATACGAAATAAACTATGCCAAGGGTCACCAACCTTTTTGAAACTGAGAGCTACTTCACGGGTACCGAGTCATACGAAGGGCTACCAGCTTGATACAATAGAACAGAGTTTACCTAAACTTCATGTATAATAAACATGTTTTAAATGCTTTTCTTTAGATATTGTCAAATCTATATAAATGCAAATGTGATTAAAGAAGAATAGCAACAGGATAAAATTAAACGTTAGACGCTGCTCACTGGTGAGTTGTGCTGTTTTTAGAACAGGTTCGAGGGCTACTCATGTGGTCCTTGGGGGCAACATTTTGGTGACCCCTGCACTATGCTATACACACAGATGCTGGGTGGTTAATAGATATACATATAGTATAGATATGTAACAGTACAGTTAAGTGAAATACTAGTCACACAACTAGCGATTATGAGTACATAATAGAAATAAGTAGTAGATAAGTAATACTGATATACTGACAGAACATTTAAATTTGGTTCTATTGGTAGACCCAGACCCAGTCGCCAGAGTGTCCAGCTGCCCTGTCAATGTTGATGATTTGGATGTTAAACCTTCCCTACTACCAGTTTTAGCCTCATGCAAAAGTTTGACATCTCCTGGTCAAATTATGTTTTGTCGTTTCTAAATGAATATAATTACTCTCCCTCTGCAGGAAACGTAAATATGGCATTTATCCGCAAATCACAACCCTTCAGGCTATTCAAAACACTAGAGTGTTTACCCCTATTCCCAGTCAACTGATACTGGTTACCAGTATTCTCATGTATCAGGTGTGAAATTATATTTATGACTTTCTAAGGAATTTGTGGTGTTGGTCCTGCATTTCCTAGTTAGCTTCTTCATCCATACAGTCCCTTCCACCCTCAGCTTCTCTGGCAGCAAACTACTCGTAGTGCCATACACTAGTCTCTCCTCAGTGGGTGGCAATTCTTCAGCAGTGTAGCCCCTACACTTCCCTACGGCAGTCTTTTCTTTTCAGCTTTTCTCTTTCCTCCTTCAAAACTACTATGAAGGCATTCCTCCATAAACAACACTTCTGTCTTTCCTCTGCCTCATTCTCTTCTTTTATAAGATGTCCATCATCAGTATTATTTTACTAATGCATCACTTCACAGTATGTATCTTTGTAAACTGACCTTGGGATTATGAAAAGCTTGGCATAAAATCAATCGCAGTATTGTTTTCATTTTTGAATGACGGTCCATCAATGCGACTCTTTCCATTCTATTTTCGTCGAGAGTATCCCACAATGCTTGCAAACTTGTTTCTAAAGTTATGTGCTGCAACCCTGCAATAAATAAAAGCATAAATAGAAAGAAAACCTAGCGTGTTCCTGTCAACTGAGTCACTAAAGGTTCTCGGTGGAATTAATTTGCATAGGTTAATTTCTAGCTACTTTGCAAATTAGACTTGAAAGGATAATTACTTAATTTCCCTCATCCGTGCCTCCCCCGTCTCTTTTTCCATCGTTGGTTATGTAAATCACACTATTCGCCATTGCTGGTGTACTCTGTATTTAAACAGGGTGTCGCAGTGGTCAGAGCGAACTCTCTTCTTATGGTCTCATTTTACCTCTGTACAGCCATATTGATTTAATTCCCTTTTGTCACTGGCAAATCAGTTGTCATCCCCAGGTCTCGTATGCCACCCTCCGGCCATTCCGGCCTCCAGAGTACTGAGCCTGGTCTCTCTTCACCCCCGAGTAGTTGCGTGTGGTTTGGTTTCTTCTGTGATTAATCACACCTGTCCCCTATTACCATTTCCTATTAAAGCCCAGGCACTTGTCTGCTCACTGTCGTGCCTACTGGTTGGTGCGCTCTCTCTCTCTCTTTCCTTCTCTCTCACTTTCTCTCTCTCTCTCTCTCTGTTTCTCTCGCTCTCTCTCTCTCTCCCTGCCTCCCCCCTCCCACCAAGTACGCCTTGCCAACCTTCATCACTGTGGAATATGCAGTACCTGGCCAGTGGGACTTCTCTGACTGGAGGATTTATCCAAATTTCGTGGAAAGCTCATGCGACTTTTGTTGAACTGTGGCCCAGAGCACTGCCACTGTTCTTTTGTTTGTAACTTTGCCACCGTTTGCAATCAGTTTATTTAATTACAATTAATTTAATCTATTAAACAGGTCAATATTAAAACATTACTTCATTTTTAACATTTATATTTCACCCTTCGTTCTATTCATTGCATGGTTCAGTTTGGCATACACTTTCCTGCAACTAAGCATTCTAGAATCATAATACTATTAAGTATATACTATGCATGGACTTTCTCCCTAAAATCAGTATGTGAACTTTCCAATGAGGGGGGGGCATACGCTGGACTGTGTTTATACAATCATCGCTGCCGCACACCATGCGGAGCACCGCCCCCACCTCTGCTACTACGATCATATGTCCATCATGCTGATCCCAGACCCATGACTATGCTTCAATGCACAGCTCAAACCACATCAGGTTCACTCATAACACAACTGCGGTGGGTTTGATCAGCAGGAATGATGAGGTGGCATACAGGAGTCCTCCTCAGTCCTCACCACAATCTACAGAGGGACTGTAAGAGCATTCTCTGTAGGTGCATCACAGCCTGGTATGGGAATTGCAACATTTCAGATCACAAGACCCTACAGAGGATAGTGAGGACAGCTGAGAAGATCATCTCCCCTCTGTCACAGACATCTACATCATATGCTGCATGCACAAAGGCACCAGCATTATGGATGACCCCACTCACCCCTTAGACACTCACCTAGTTCTTCAGTAATGAATACTGCCACATAAACGTGAGCTTGACATCAAACATCAAATTCAACTGCACAAAGCAAATCAATAAATGTAGGACAAATGTGGATGAACTGGGAAGACTGAAGAAGTTTGCAGCAGCAAGGCATGCAGTCATTTGTTAGCTACAGCCAGAGAAGTTCTCACTCAATACTGACACCCAGTGATGAAATGTAATGACAGGGTATTTAGTTGACCTGTTTCTTTTCTGTAACCACAAACTTTGGAAGTATATTTCAAATACTACTGAATTTGAATGAATTCTTCAAAACTGATTTTGAATTCACATGTCCTTTTGCTAGAAAGTACCACAATTGGTGGCCTAGTGGTTAGGGAGTTCATCTTGAAATCAGAAGGTTGTGGGTTTGAATCCCTGGACTGCTCCCCCGGTGCCCCCATTGGCGGTAGCCCACTGATTCACTTGGTGAATGGGTTAAATGCAGGGAAAAATTTCACACTGTGCTGTGGTGTGGTGCATTCACACATAACTATAAGGGGCCACTTAACTTTAGAAAATAACACTGATGAGAGATGCCACCCTGGCCATTCATGCATCAGTGGACAATGGCAATAGGCTTGTACTGGATGAATAAACCTACACTACACTAGAGCTACCACTCTACAAGTTATTATATTATTTCATTGAGTCCAACAGTGCCCCTGTGCACGTGTGTGTATCTGGGCATCATTATCACAAGTTGATCTGCCTCACAACATGGCAGAAAAATCTCCAAAACCGCTTGTTGTGTGTATTGTGTTTAGCATTTAATAATGCTCATTTTATTGAGCTGAGTGTGATGTATACTTTAAACATTAGCAGTGAAAAAGTCTCACACACACCATCAGTGCTAAATTTGTGCTTCACATCTACTCCTACTCAGTGGCATCTCTGATTCAGTTTTAACATCAAATGGCTTCAGTGTTGATCACATACAAGACACTGTTTGGCACTACTGAAAGTAAATATCCTCCATTTGTTTAATTTGTCAGTTTTGGTTACGGACCTCAAAAGTCACAAATGAAAGCATACCACTAATAAGGAGTGGGTGTTGCAGTGAAGGTTATGTGATCATCTCAAATAGAACAAAATTCTCTTTGAAGGCTGTTTATTAAAGTTAATTGTTCTTCAGAACACAATGTTTGAATTATTGGCATAATCCTTGACATTTCAAGAAGTCAGCAGTTGATTTTTCACATGCACAGAATATGTCTGAAAGGTTAAACGTCTGTGCTTCATTTGGTAGACTGATTTTCTCTTCCACTAGTTACAGATGCTCATTTTATCCTACCTGTGGTAAAGTTCTCCAGCCCCTTCCAGACTTGTTTTTGTTATCTTTGCTCTATGGTGTGCTAGCTACTAAAGGTTTATTTTACTAGGCTCCTCTCCCCTTTTTTAGAACTGGAACAATGTCACATGATGTATTTTGCTGTGATGTAGGTCAAAAGATGTGATTTGATCAAATGGTTTGAGCTTTGGGATCACAAAATGTCTTGTTGGTTTTTTAGACTGCGACTTGTGATCCAGTTTCTCAGTATGCATTTTAAAGCCAAGTTAAATGGGAATTGTTATTTCCAAATTATCTTTTAATATACAGGTGAGTTGACAGTAAAATAATGTGTAAACGTATTTACTGTATTACTTAAAACACTGCTGACTGTAAATTAAAGCTTAAATTTTAACACACAATTTTGAATAATGCACAAAATGAACAGGATTTTACTGAAAAATGTTTAAATTGTCTAGAACTACAATTTCCCAAGAAATGTATATACAGAAATTGCTGAGACACTACGAAAATGTGTGTAAATGACTAGATCATGGCTTTTTCTTGCTGATGAAAATAGATCCATTGACTCTTTCCATGCCTCTTGGTTCAGCCTCGGTTTACCTCATCATTCACAGTGTCGAGTCATACTGTGATGATCTACAATGATTTGGCTATTTTTTTAGCAACCTGCGCTCCACATCTTATTTTTGTTGAAACACTTCATGGGCCAACACTCACCTTGTCATATTTAAAAGAACTATTTTACTTTCAGCTCCCCATGTCACACACAGCATGCTGTTCACGCCCATTTTGTGCTGTAGCTGAGGATCTGAAGTGCTGAACCATTTTTAATCTGAGGTGGATTCAGTGTTTGTTATATTTTTGGAGAAACCGCATAAAAATGAGATGGAAATCAAGAGGATGACCTGTATTATAGCACAGGGGGGAAAATCATCTCAAGGACAACAGGTTAACAAAAGTTTTTCTTCAACATAGTTCATAGATCCTTCATATTTTGATAGCTGTCATCATGTTTACATACTCAAAAGGGTTCCTTTTTGTAGAAGGCTTATAAGTCACCCACCCTCTTACTAATGCCTAAGTCACTGCTGGCCCTGTGAGTGAGTGTGTGTGTGTGTGTGTGTGTGTGTGTGTGTGTGTGTGATGTGACTTTCTGTTGAGCTGCTAGTGAGCAATGATGTGGGGTAGCCAGGAGGGGTGAGAATCCCCTGCTTTAAAACAATTAAAACTTTCCATAAAGACAGGTGAGCTGAGATAAAACCAGCAACACCACTACAGCTCAGCTTTCTTGTTATAAAAAGGCCTACAGATTTGCTTCTGGTTTTATAAATTTCCATCATATAAATTTTTCCCATAAACATTACTGAAGAAAACAATGCATAGGCTGAAGCTGCATTTTATGGCTACAAAGTTATAGGTTAAATAAGGGGGCAAGAAATAAAAAATACTGCTCTTTTACTGCATATTCATTATCGCTGAAACAGGAAACAAACCCCTTACAAACATCAATAACGACAAACAAAAATAGATACCATTAGCTATAAACTAATATCCAAATTCTTAGACATGTCTAGCAATATAACCAGTCTGGTTTGCAATGTTCAATATGAGATAAACAGGATGAGTAAATATGCATGAATGGGTCAGAGGACAACAATGTCCCCTTTCAGCTTGGAACTACCAACTGATGATGGAAACCTACCATAAGATTCAAGAGAAAATCATTATGGAGTAAGTGCTCTACAAGCAGGCACAGGGGGAAGATGAATTTCTAGTGGAAAAATAAATGAGTGAGTCACTAATAGTACGCTGAGACTGAACACAAGGTGACCATGGAGGTAGCTGTGCTGTGGCATAGCATTTTATTCTATTTTATTCTATTTTGTGACATAGTACTTTATTCACAGTATTTTATTCTGTGCTGTTACACAGTATTTTATTCTATTTTATTTTATTCTATTCTTCTTCATTTTGCTGCTCTTAACTTTGTACTGTCCACTTTCTGCCGTGACCAAACAAATTTCCCACTTGTGGGACCAATAAAGGTTTATCTTATCTCTTATCTCATCTTATGGGGACTTTCTTATTCGTAATTAGTCCGAAATGGAAGGTAATTTTAGCAGCTGAGAAGCCAGACAGACACACTTGATCACTAAATCAACCCAACAAATTATTGCGCATGTCTCAGCATTTCCTTTTTAGCATCCCTGTCCCAGTCAGGATTTTAAATAATGATTCTCTAGATCAATTGTAAAAATGATTTGGTGATTTGCCTCTTAAAACCACCTGTGCCACAATATGGAAAAAAGATAGAGATTAGATTTGCTTTACTTACGCAGCTGGTCACCTTAAAGTTGTCGCATGAGGCAGAGGAACCGGTCAACACTTCTGTTGCAGTGGAGGAAGGAGGTGTGTCTGTGCAGGTGGTGTCTGACACCGCACGGGTCCACACAGAGCATCAAACCAAAATGGACCACAAAACCTGTGCTGTCCCATGTGCAAGTAGTGTTTCGTATTAAGGTGTTTGATTTGGAGATGAAACAACAGACATATCAGAAATTGTTTCTTCAGGTATGAGAATTGAGGCTGACAAGGTGTCAGGCCAGAATGTGCCAGTTTCAGTTATAGGCTGGGGAGATACTTTTTATGTTGTAGACTGGGCCTTTAGATGAAGCTCTCCTGATTGGATCAACAGCCTGATCATCTGGAATCATCTGCATCTGTTTCTCCACTGGTTCAGACCTTAAGTTAGATGTGCTTTATTATGCTTGAATGATTCATATTTAGGTCACTGTATGTCTTAACAAACAAAAGATATTCCTCCAATTAGGTACTAGTCAGGTACAGGAATTGGACTGAAAATTAGTCTTAGGCAATTTTCCCTGAGATCAATTCTGAGTTTGATTCTTTGAAGTCCTTCAGGAATCCTGGAGAACTGTTCCTTAAGGCTACATTGAAAATACAAGAAAGTCTGTAGAAATGAGGGATGGCTCAAGACCATGCACAGTACTGTTTGTGCTGCTTTAACACTTGATCTGGATCAGTGTTGTCAAACATACTGTTTTGAATGTGTGTTAACTAGGTCTTAATGCTTATCTCCAGCATTTTAGAGTTCATGTGAAAACTGTCACCTGTGAAAAGAAAATTATACTTGATAAGTAGTGTAATGCATCTAATGTTTCCAGTCTTAAACAGTTAAAGGAACTAATTTTATTGGAATTACCATTATTGATGGCCTTTATGGAGCTTGCTTTGTGCACTGGGGAATAGTCAGACTGGAATAGAAAAGGTTCTTCCCCAAACTGTGTCCAGTTTGGAAGCATGAATGTTGTCTAAGATGTCTTGGTATGCTGAAGCATTAATATTTACCTTCACTGGAAGTAAAGGGCCACCCAATTAAATAATTAAGAGGTATGTCCTAATACTTTTGTCCACGTAGTGTATGTGGGCTGCTCAATATTTTATTGCATCCCAGCTGTTGGTCGAAGATGTATCTCTTATCCTAGAAAATGATCAGGCTGGAGGGAAAGTGTTTCCTCAGCCTGAAGTGAGTGACACACATGAAACCCGAGACAGTGACAAAGATTGTTCAGCTTCACAACCCGAGCCCAAGTTATCAGGATACATGAAATAAAATAAAATATCTATTAAAAACTACCTTTGGTACGAAAAATGTCCTTCTTGGAGGGTATCTGCTGTCACTTTGCTGAAGTCTGCAGATGCTAACATGAAGTGTCTTTTCACAGAGATACTTTTCACATTTCAACCTGAACCTGAAGTTTTGGTTTTCTTGCCTTTGCTCGGGTCCTTATGAAATTGAATCAAAGCTTAGTGAAATGGATTATGTGGTTGAAACACCGGATTAAAAAAGAAAGTCTCATGTATCCTATGTTAATATGCTGAAGGTTTATGTGTGATGTCAGACCGTAACAGCTCCTAAGGCTGGTGCTGTCGCTGCCGTGTCTTCGGCTGCACTTTCTGCATGTAATTCCAAAGAACTACGCATTACGTTCCTGTAAATGCTTTTTTACGTGTCTTGGAGAGGTTGACTGATTTACAACCTAGTTTCAGTTATTAGTGTTTGTGCTGATATTACCACTTTAACTCAAACTCATGTCATTTTCACCCAGTGCTTCTCAAACATCTGTGTTGTTATAATAGTGATGTAGAGAACCATGTGCCAGTTAAACAAAACATTCTTCAAGTAAACCCCAATAAAGGGCATTGATTCAGGAAGAGGTCAAGTAGAACTGTTTTTCGACACGCAGTCTCTGGAATTCTCCCTAGGAATTGTTGCCAAATCCTGACAGCAACGTGTGTTTCTGCACTGATTACAGAAAAAACAGATTCATTTCTACTCCCTTGGATGGAAGATTGCATCAGTAAGGTGGGTTTGGCTAAGTTTATAACAAATCTATAGACAGCTGGTGGCCCGGTGCTAAGGGATTTGCCCCACGATAGGAAGGCCGTGGGTTTGATTCTCAGGACTGCTGGTGGCACAACTAAGGTACCCTTGAGCAAGGTAATGTCCCACTTTACTTTAAAAGGTCATTGGCAGGTTCTGTTAACTGGTTGGGACTCTGACATCTCGGCTTTTGTGACACCTGGTAACTTTCTACATTGTTGTGTATTCTGTTACTTGGGACATTCATTTTTCAGAAGTGTTTGATTGTTTACGATCTGCATCACTTACCTTAAACTTGACAAAATGTGAATTTCCTAAAGCTGTGGTTCCAGGTACAGAAGTAGGTTGAGTATCCTATGAGTGCCAAGGTTGCTGCCATTATTGAATATTTCACATCTCATCATCAGTTCTCATGTTTTGTGTCTTCAGGTACTATCAGGTATTTGTTAGCCCTACAACATTTCAAGGTTTACACTGGGTCTAATTCTGTACCTCTAGTATACACTAATCATGAGATTTCTTAACCAAAAAAGATATTTTAACCAGTAGCCAATGAGGTGGGCTCTGCTGTCCTTTCCCTCAGAGCTAGAAAGGCCTAAAGAATATTGTGGCTGATGCGTTGTCACATGTTTAGTCAAACTACATTATATGGACAAAAGCATTGGGGTGCCTGACCATTACAGCAACAGGGACTTTAATGACATTGCATTCAAATACATAGACTTTAATATGGAGTTGGAATTTGTGCCCATTTGTCCTGTAGAGCATTTATGAGGTCAGACACTGATGTCGGATGAGAAGGCCTGGCTCGCAATCTCCATTCCAGTTCATCCCAGAGGTGTTGGCTGGATGAATTCGATGGGGAAGAACCCCATACATGTCTTTATGGAGCTTGCTTTGTGCACTTGGGCACAGTCATACTGAAATAGAAAGGGTCTTCCGCAAACTGTGTCCACAAAATACTGTTTCACTTGACTTCAATGATTAAGATATATGTCCTAATTACTTTTGTCCATATAGTATACATATAGAACTGTTAAACATCTATTTTGTTCTATAGGGTGGATGTGTTATTTACAGAGATTTGTATTGTGTTGCCATGTTGTTTCCTCTTGTCTTTTATCTCGCTCACTTCTCGTTTATGTCATACAGGTGCTGCTGCTGAAAGATGCAGAGAGAGGTGATGATTCACTGAGCTCTTGTGAGGGAACTGTATAAAATAGTTCAGATTGGTTGCCTCATGACTCTTCCTCATTCCTGCGAAGTGTCCATCTGTCAGACTGAAAAATGCATGAAGTGGAGTGGAGTAGCATGACCAGCTATTTGTGTGTTACTTTACTTACAGTTGTTGGGTTTTTCAAGGAGTGTCCATTAACCTTTTGAACTACTTCTTAAGGGCAAGCTGTAAAAGCTGAAGCCAATGTTTCCTTGGGGAGTTTTCTTATGTTTATGTTAAGGAATTTAGATATGTTTTTCTAAGTTTTTCTTGGATTAGGCAGGTTGAAATAGGAAAAGCTAGGGAGGTACTTTTTGTGTTGTGGACTACCTGGTCAGGCCATAACATATGGATAGCTCCATTTAATAAGAAAGCTGGTATAATGGGCCTTCAGCATTTGGCTGACAAATGTATGGTCTTTCAACATTCCATTACAGTTGCGCACAGTGATTAGGAGTCCCGGAACTTACAAAATGTCCCATTTTTAATGTGCCTAGAACTTCAAAAATCCTTAGATGAAAAAAAACCATTGATTGAAAAAAATTGTTCTATAAATATTTTAGGGACTCTTATCCAAGCAAAGCGGGGGGAGGGTGGCAGGAGAAGAAGGTTGGTCAATAGGGTGCACAAAAATACTCTAAAGAGTGTAAAGGGGAATGCAGAAAAAGGAATGGACTTCTGAAGATGCATGAACCCTTGGTTTTTATTGCAAACCTGACTCAGCCATGTAGGTTCTTTTCTCTACAACATACACACAGAATTGTATCCTTCCTCTCTAGGGAGGCCACTCAGGTGCTTGTTCTGTTCCGTGTTATCTCAAGGCAACTTCCTCCTGACTGATCTTCCTATGCAGACCATCAGTCCCCTGTACTTGATTCGGAATGCAGCAGTTCACTCATGTTACTTTACGCCTCTGCTTCTGTCACTGACTTTCTGCAGCTGCCTGCATCAAATTTAAAACACAGTACTTGCCTACAAAGCCAAGAATGGACCAGCCCCTCCCTACCAGATGGAAATGGTCAGAGCCTGATCCATTCCTCGAGCCCCTAGAGCCTCAAGTAAAGCTCAGCTTGACCACAGAAGACAAGAATCAGGACTTTTCTCTGTCTCTTTTCAGCAAATGGTGGAAGTAGCTTTTTCTTTAAATGCCTGCTGAAGTATTAGACACCATCTTCACAATAATTGCTGATCCACAGCATAAGCTTTTTCAAGACACACACCTGCTAAACAACAGAATATCCAGTTGTGACTCTTCAGTGTCCCAAGCCAGTGTGGTTCCTTAGCCCTTTTAAAATTTAGCATATTCACAAGTACAACTCACCTGTGAGTAGTCATACCATCCTTCAAGCACTGCTCTCAAAGACCTGCAGCAGTGAATAAAAAGCAGCTACTATCACTTTTGGATGGAACAAACATTTATTTACATGTAACATATTAGGGAAAAAATTAAATTTATGTTTCGCCATCCTTTCAGTCAGTACATAGTAAGTTAGGAATTTTATTCCACTTTTCTTTGTGGAACATTTTCGTCTTGAATGCACAGCATGTTTAAGCTCTAATCAGAGGTTTTCAATAACAACCATTTAATGTGGATTGTGAAGGCCATTCTAAACCATACTCTTTCATTTTTTAAAGTAGTTCAGGGTTGATTTTGATGTATGTTAAGGATCATTATCTCGCTGTAATGACCACCTTCTTTTTTTCCTCTTCATGGACTCTGGAACATTAGCATTACCAGGATTTGTTGCTAGGATTTGTTGCTAGAACCCTCCCTTTTATTTCCATAACATTTCCAGTGCCTTGGGCTGGCAGACAACTCCAAAGTAAACAGGTTCATTCCCAGTTGGCAATGTGTGTCTTTACTGAAATGTTTCTCTTTTTCTCCAAACATACCTTTGGTGATTGTAGCCAAAGAGTTACATTTTTGTTTTATCATAACACATTTGTATCCTACACAAATGTTGTGTTGCATGCAGTCATTGACTTTTGTGATGAGATCAGTTTTTTATGTCACGCATGAACACCTCAGTACAGCACACAGTGTGAACAGTGTGAAATTCTATCTCTGCATTTAACCCATTCACAAAGTGAAGCAGTGGGCAGCCAACGATGTAGCACCCAGGGAGCAGTGTGTGGGCATGGTACGTTTGGTACCTCAGTGGTGCAACTGGCAGTCCTGAGATTCAAACCAATGGCCATCCGTTCCCAGGGGCAACTCCCTGATCGCATCTATTTAGACGATTTTTGTTAAAACTGCACAAACTGCTGTTTTAATATTCCTATGCTGGACAAATCTTCCTACATGTTCCTGGCAGTGATGTGGGGCTTGTGCTTTGCATGACCAGTATGTGAGTATATTTTTTTGCCATCGTTTTCTTGAGATTTTAGATGTTTTAGTGATTAGTGATGGTTTGCCATACCTTCAATTACTCTATGACATTTTGTACAGTGAAAATTGCAAGCAGGGGTAGTTTAGATATCTTTTAGTGTCTTCACTTACTTTGTAAAAGTTAATTATATTAGTTTCTGATCCTCAGTGAGCCACTTGGATGAACCCATGGTTGTTAAGAGCATGCAGAAGGGTCACTTCATTTATTTTGTTCTTATTTCTTTTTACTTAGAAAATCAACAAAATGTGCCCTTATGTTTAAACACATACATAAACCTGCTCTGTGTAAGGGTTCAGCTAGGGACTGAGCTAGACCTGCTCAGGTCAGCAGAGAAGAAGCACGGAGTTGCTCCTCTGTACCTCTGTGACAGGCAGGCAATCACTTGCAACACTGTCTTCTTGGCATTGAGTTTATGTTGAAAGCCAGACACAGATGAAGCCTGTAAACGGAAACACTGGTCTCAAGTTTTTGGATTTTGAGTTGCTCAGTCTCTCTCTCTCTCTCTCTCTCTCTCTGATATTTTTGTCCATACAGTGTATATATACACATGCATACACACACACACACACACTATATGGACAAAAATATTGGGACACACCTATTCAGGTGGCCCCTTACTTCCATTTTAATACTTCAGCATGCCAGTACATTTTGGACAACACCATGCTTCCATCTTTGTGGACACAGTTTGGGGAAGAACCTTTTCTATTCCAGCATGACTGTGCCCCAGTGCACAAAGCAAGCTCCATAAAGACATGACTGGAGGAGTTCAGTGTGGAAGAACAAGATCAGTGCCTGACCTCATAAATGCTCTACAGAATGAGCACAAATTCCCTCAGAAACTCCAAAATTGTGTGAAAAGCCTTCCAAGAAGAGTGGATGCTGTCGTAGCTGCAATTGGACACCAACTACATATTAATGACTATATATTTGAATGCAATGTGATTAAAGTTCCTGTTAGTGTAATGGTCAGGCGTCTCAATACTTTTGTCCATACAGTGAGTGTGTATATAATCAGAATGCCAGATAACAGCAAGGGATATGTTTCCCTTAAAACATGAATGAACTAGAAACATGCAGCACAAGATGATCACACCCATATCAGCCCAGACGTTTCTGTAGTTTTGTAAGTATCGGTGAAAGTCTTGTGCCTATTTTTTTTCTTGTGTAAAACAGAAAGAGACTGAAAGCTTCCAGGTTTGTGCAGGCTGATTATTTTTTTATAATGCTGAATGGTATTTTTTATAATGCTGGAGTATAATGTTAGTATAAATTCTAAAAGTACAGTCCAGACATGGCACTCTTTACCAAGGCCATGTAATGTTATTAGAACATTCTATTAATGCTACTTTTACAGAATAGGTTGTGAGAACATTTCATGTTAGCTTCTTCAACGTGTAAAATATTATGGATTAGACCAGTGGTTCCCAAACTTTCTCTGCAGGGCCCCAACTCAAACTACACAGGTTATCCCATTCATGCGCTCCTCTGCAATACCTCTGTGCAAAGTTTTAATTGTTACAATTGTAAAATTATGTAAGAGTGTTGTGTAGTTTAACATTTCCAATGTATAATAAATTATGTATGTGAATGTTATTTTTGCATTTTCTCCTAACACTTTTTGTTTGGAATTTTAAATCAAGTGTGGTCAACAGTGTATAAAACAATAGTGTCATGCACATTTTACACCGACACACTCCCACAAATGACAAAAGCGATAACCAGGAAAAAAATTATGTGGTCTCTTTTTTTTTTCCATGGCTGTGTATGGCACTCCGAACTAGCAAAAACAAACAACATTTCACTTTTACATTTATATTCTTTTTATAGAAAAAAGTGGAAGAAGAGAGAAAAGAAAATCTGTTAAACTAAAGGCCTCTTAACACCAGCACAAGCAAGGATTACTGCAGGCTCTCCCAGTCTCAGACCAATACAGGACAGAGTTACTCCTGCCTAACCCAGTAAACACTATTGATCTGATGTGTGTGTTTGGGATTGCTTTAGTACGTGGTTTTAAACTCCGTTCCACAGCAGAAGTGTCCAATCCTAAATATAAAAGAGTGATGTGGCTGCAGGGTTTTTTTTCTAAGGCACAAGCAGAAACATGATCAATTGTTGGAGGACTCAGACCAACTTATTACAGAAATATGGACATAAAAAAATATTTGGATAATTTAGATTGAAATTAAATGTAATGAAATTTTAAAGTGTTAGAATATTTGATTATCCACTTACTGGGTGAGGCGAGTTTGTGCTAAATCTATGTTTATAAAACTCAGTTGATTCTGTCAAAAAAACAAAAATGAAAGTGCAAAGCTGAAACCCCAGATAGCAATTTTGACACGGATCCAACCTGGGCCACATGTGGCATGGCTTGTTACTTGTGGTCCACATGGAATGGTGTGCACATGATACCGCATGGAATGATGGCACAGAACAGGGCCAGACGCAGTTGCCAGAACCCGACCAGTTCATAGCCATGAGAGAGCCACATCTCATCCACATTTAAACCACCACTGCCAGAACTGGCCCATCAATCAACCAAGTTCAACAACTGGGCCATTATCATACCTGTAAAGGTTAATGAGACTTTTTAATCTATTAAGACGCTTTGGATGTTAGAGGAAGCCCCCTAAAATTGCTCTTAAAATTTTAGATTGAGTTGACCTGGCTTTCAGTTTTAACAGTGTAGCAGCCCAGATTTTGTATTTGTGGTTGAATGGTGCTGGTAGCTAAAATATCTGATAATGGCTCTAAACTGAATGGCTTCAGGTAAAAGTTGTCACAGCCATGTCCAGGTGGTTAAATGCAGAGAAAGAATTTCATGCTGTTCACACTGTGTGCTGTGGTGTGTTCACGTATGACAGAATGGTCACTTTCACATACAGGATTGGGAGTGGCATCTATTTAAAATTTAGATCTGGGCCACTTACACAGGGCACGGTAATGGAACAGTTGTGTTTGAGTGGTGGGCCAGTTCTGTCACCGGTGGTTGTAAGGTGGCCCCAATGCAGCACTCTCATGGCTATAAACTGGTTAGATTTTGGCAACTGCGCCTGGCCCTGTTCTCCTCCATTATTCCAAGCGTTGTATGTAAGTAATTGTCACATGTGGTCCATTCTTGCAGGGCTATGTCTGATATTTACACTCATTACTTGTGCACTGGATCAGTGAAGCTAACATTGTTAACTATATAGTTAACTTAACTGAAGCTTATTATCACCCATTATTATAACAATCCTTGCATTCAAAAGTTTAGAATCATTTGTTTTATCAATTACTATTGTTTGTTTTATTTATAATTCTAAAATAAGCTAGACACCAGAAGTTAGTTGAAGATATGTTTAATATTTACATATTTTTTGGAAAACTATAAAGTTTACTCACTGTAACCGCTTAATTTTCACTAGGGTCTCATGTAGCCGGAGCCGATGGCCAAGAGGCAGGGAGTCACCCTGGGCAGGGCGCCAGCCCACTGCAGGGCACACACACCATTTACTCACACCTACGGTCAAGTTAGAAACCCCAGTTTATCTGGCGCTCATGTCTTTAGACTGTGGGAGACAGTGGAGACCCTGGAAGAATACCATGCCACCATGAGGAGAACATGCAAACTCTACACACACACAAGGCCATGATCCAGATTTGATCCCCCAAGCGCTGCCCCCTGTGCCACCAACTAAGAAGTTAAAAGATGAAATAGACTTGCATAAGTGGTTTCTGAGACTATTAGAGACTGCTGTCTTTAAAAATAGATACAAATGTGAAAGAATAGTAGTAGTAGCCGTTACACATTTTATAGATTCTGACTGCATTTAAAGTTGGGGGTTGTTGTTTGAGGTAAATGTGTAAATGTGTGCATACAATATTTTAGCATGTTCAGGACGTACAGCGGCAAAGCAGGACTTCTTGATGAATTCCCGAGCATCCCCAGTTGAAAACATTCAAAAGATCTGCTGCTCTTTTTTTTATTACTCATATTCTCTTGTCTGCTGTTTGCATCTTTGCAGTGTTCCCACCTCTTTCAAGACCTCAGGAGATAAACAGGGGCAGGACAGGCGCCCATCTTGCCGTGTGCAATAAAGCATGGCTGGTGTTGGATAAATATTTAGCTCAGGCAGCTGCAGCTGTAGAAAGCTCACTCTATCATTACATAGGCAAAGCTCCACTACCCCCTCATACGTCCTAACAACACATGATCAAAACAGCTGCCTCACAGCTACTGCCAAATGCAGCTCCAACATGCTCATCATGCATGAGCATCGACGCTTTCATAGCAATATGGCAAGGCTCAAAGTTTTTCAGCCTCCAGGTGTTCGTTTCAGTTAGTTTAGTACAGTACATTTTTTATTTTTATTTTTTGGGGGGGGGGGGGTGTTTGGAGATGGTTGAGTTCTTCATGGCCCAGGGAAGTGCAGGGTGAGTTGGGTGGAATCATGTATTTAGCTCAGCGGGGAGGGTGGCGGCATGCAGATGCACTTAATTCACTGTAATCAGCGCGCAGGCGAGAGACAGAGAGCTGGGAGCAGGTGGCACCAGCCCTAAGTGCTCATCTGCTTATGAAATCAGCTCAGCTAGACACTAGCATGACAAAGAGTGGAAATTATTCAGAGTTCATTTTAATATATGTAAGAAGACAAGGTCATTTGTCTCCGTCAAACATAAGACAAGGTATAACAGGGCTGCCCACTTTCCCGCCACCACATATGCAAAGAAAATCATAAATCATGTGACCCCCATATCTTTAACGTGGCCTAATAATACACACACACACACATACACTCACACAAACCTTGAACTAACATTTTTCCTTTGCCCGCTATCGGCTGTGGCTTTTTATTATCTCAGTTTTATAGAGTGGAAGCAATCGCATTTCGAACCTTGTGCATGTCTGCCTCCGTTCAGAATAGGACTAAATGTCCTTTAAATGAACAGCCTTTCAGGGTTCATTCAAGCAGTTGAATCAGTTTTTCAAATAAAAAATTATCGGAAAATTGAGGTTTTCTTTGTGTATTTTTGTTATGAGGAACATTGTCTTAATATTCGCAATGTGATACAACTGGTAACTAATTTGAAACATGTTTGATCCTTGCATCTATTCAAAATATCCCAATAACAAAGTAATAAACAGAACTGAATATACAGATTTGTCAATATTTAGACATATTTTGGGTTTTGGGATCACACACAAATTTCAAATTAAGCAAGAACTTAATTTAGTAGAAAAATCAGTTATTTGATTATTTTTGAGCTGATATTGTTTGGCTCTTATTTTTACAGTTCTCTAATTTCGAGGGCAGCATAAGCAGGACTGGAAAGTGCACTTTGCCCCTGTAGTTCAGTTTCTGTGCATTAGAAATGATTTTTCTCATGGAAATATCCATTTGAATCCCTATCAGTTTAAAATATTGCTGCACAATGCTAATCACAATGACGACTATTAACAACATATATAAAAAGTCAGTTACTCACATTTACTAATTTATCTGTACCTTTTTCACTCCTGATCATGAGTAATTGTACGACTGGCTGCTCAGTTGTTTCTTGCCAGCTCTGTGCAGCGGCATCATTAGTTAAAATTAGTTAACAGAAGGTCTAGAGCTGATTCTAGTTTTAGCATTTGCTTCTGGAATCAGTTGTGGTTGAGAACCACAGAACCCCTGGGCCAGATCATGGAACTAAAAACTGAATATGTGTGTGTGTGTGTGTGTGTGTGTGTGTGTGTGTTAAACTGATTTATACAGGACCTAGCTTCAAATTACAGGTGTTACAATATCACTTGGATGCACAGCACCACCACTGTGGAAACAGCCCTTTTCTTTGGGGAACACTGGTCATTTAGTAAACCATAGCCACAAAGGGTGTAATTTAAAAATGAGGTGGGGATTCAAACAGGGATTCATGTGTGTTTGCTACATAGCTCCCCATGACGCTTCCAGTTGGTGATAATATAACTGAACCGCAGGACCTGTCTATTTCACCAGGTATTTACCCCAACCTGTTTTAGACATCAGCACCCTTAATGAAAGAGAATCAGCACCTTTTGATTAAATTGAACACAAGATACTGCAAAAAGGCTAGACTTGTAATTTAATATACTTGTAATTAATTTAATATCCATTATTAAAACCATTTTTATTAAAGAGAAGTGTTCGAATGGACATGCTTGTTGCATTTAGATAATTGCTTAGCTAACTAGCTAACACCGCTTGCTATAGGGGGTTATTTGAGGGACAGATGATCTGGATGGCGTCAAGGTTATGTGGGACTTTGTGCTGACAGATGAACAATGGTGCCGGCGCGAGCAACAGTATATCAATGTATTTATGACCTGTGAAACACAAGGCACTATCGTGAAGCCCAGAGAAAACAAACCCAGCCTTCCTCAGCAAACATCAGTAAACCAAAACATACAGTTGGTGTGGCATAATCTGTGTGGCAAAATTCCCCAAATGTTCTCTTACATGCACACTGTTCTAGAATGCTGTCTCTCATTTAAAATACTATGGAATGAGATCCCCATTCCCAGTGTAAATTATTCTCTCTGTTCCCAGTAATCTGCAATGCTCTTCCCATTTCCTGTATTCCAATGCCTTTTCCCTATTTCCAGTGGTCTGCAATGTTCTACAATGTTTTACAAATATCTCTCTAGGAAATGAAAGCAACAATGTGCAGGTATGTCCATGTATTTGAGCCTGTTTTTTGCCCCATTTTTGCATGTTCGCCCCATTTTTGCATGATCCCCTGTTTCTGTCAGAAGCTCTTGTTTCCTCTTACAAAAACACATAACACTACTCCATCAATGTGATTGTCATATTTGTTGCATAATTATTTGTCTCTTTTCACAGTTTCCCAGGATGCTTCCGTATTCTAGAATGTTTTTCCTCATCACACTCTTCTAGAACATCCTCCCCTCGTCTCTCTTTTCAGCCATGCAAAGCTTATATTACAAATCGGATTAGAAGATGTTTGCTCTTGCAGTGTTCAGTATGATCAGACATCAAAGAAGCACTTCGTTCAGTCACCTGAGGGGTGTTCTATTAAGCTGGATTCTGTGGTAAATGAGGTAAAGTAGAGTTCAACTTAAGGTTGCCCTGAGTGGCATTCAGTTATGTTATCTAAACAGCCTCTATTTGCACATTCTTGGTTGCTACAGTGATTTGCCCCACTCTCATTAGTGCAGGACAGACCAAACATTTTTCATCCTGCAACAAACATACGAGACGAGAGGGATGTCTGGGCCATGCGATCAATAGAAGGCTATCCTGCACACTAATTCAGATGCAAATACAGAATCTCTGATGTCTCTCTTCACAAGAGGCTTGGGGAGCGGGAGGGAGGAACACAATGCTAAAAGGAAGAGCAAACGTTGAGGCACACAAGTGGAGCAGGGCTGACCACTCGGGTAATTAGCAAAACAGCTTCTGTCTGATCCACATCAAAAAGCCAGCCAGTTGCAAACGCAGCACAACCAAACGGCTGCTCCCTGTGTGCTGGGAAAGTAAACAGGCAAATAAAAGCTATGACAACATTTTTACTTTTGTAGTTCCCTTTTTCAGGGTTTTGATGTTGATATTTCTCCTCGTGGAAGAGTGGAAGGACTTTTAATAGCTTCTTTGACAATCGCCAAACAAACAAGTGAAAGGGATGGTGTTCAGTGCTAGGGGCACAAATGGAGCATCTAACGGCTGGGTGTATCTGGGGACGCTTACTAAAAGTTGTTTTTAAAACCGTACTTTTTTGAGATGTACACAGTGCTGATATTGTGGCGACCCTGAGCTCTGAGCGGTCACCAATTCATTTGCATTCTTTTATGAGCCCCCCCCACAACCAACTGTACCTAATTGCTGCTCTTTACTAGAGTTAGTGCTGTTGCTAGCTCTGTTTGTTCATTTGTTTGTTCACAGTTTTTGGTGTTGACCATAAACAGGGATACAGCGGCTTTGAATAATCCCCTGTTTCTAATAGCCTTTAGCCTTCTAGCCTTCAAGCATTGAGAGCTACATGTTGTAATTATGTATAAGCAACACAAGGAGCAATTCACTTCGCCATTGCACAATGACATTTTTGGGTGACATGGACATCTGAAGCTTGTAACAGACATAGTAAAATATATTTTACCTTTTATGTCCTTCAGTAAAGAGCACTGGCACTGAGACAGGGATTGACATAAGTAGTACGCAAGCAATAATTGACGTCTGTGGTACGACAAACACGCACCAGCTTGTGCCCATGGTGAGGTGAAAAAGTTTGAATTTGGGTGTGTACCAATTCATTAATGTAGGTACTCATTACAGTACTACAGCAAAAAAAATATGTCAACCCCTGCAGTGAGATGCCACTGTTTACTATCTGACAGAGACTCATTGGTCAGAGTGCTCTTACTCAGAGACAAAGGCCTAGACACTTAATCTCCATTTAGGCTTAGAGTGATATTTTCCCTCATACAGTCGTCACCCAAATGTGATTGGTTGATTTATCGGTTCTTAATTATTCATTCACTGTAACCACTTATTCTATAGGGTCACAGGTACGCAGAGCCCATCCCAGGGTTAATTCGGCACAAGGCAGGGACTCGCCCTGGGCGGGGCAACAGCCCACCTCAGGACACTCACACCATTCATTCACACCTACAAGCAATTTAGAACCCCTAACTCACCTTTACGCACACAAACGAGACCCTGGAGAATCCCACACCACCACAAGGGGAACATGCAAATTCTGCACACAAAAGGCCAGGACCTGGATTTGAACCCCCACTGTGGGGCTGTACTTAGTTATGTTGGTGGTTATTTTGACATTGAAGAACTTCAAACTAGTGTCTTGGGTCTGAGCTCCCTTAGCTATGTGTAAATGTAATAATAGAAGGAGAACAGCAGTGCCATATTTAAAAGATTCTTACTGAATAAAAATGAATGACAAATAATTGCAGGCATGTTTTGTCCAAAAACCATTAGGCCTTCTCTTCACTGGTGGTGGAATTTTACAGCATCGACCCTTCATAGTTCCATTCCTAATAATAAATGGAGCCTAAAAAAGATAGATGGATGCTGAGTCTACAACTTGACAAGTCTGCATTTGAGCAAAGGCCTATCATTTACAAACCCACTACCCCAAGGCCACTCAGGAATTCTTTTCTTCTGGCCTTGTCAAAATCTCACACTTGCGAATGAATGGAAAGATAAATATCACATTCCAAGAGAGAAAAAAACAACTATTTATAGAGTCATACACTAAAACAGTTGTTAATTTAAATCAGTTTTCTCTTATCATATTATTTAACAAATGCATATAACTTGTAAAACCAAGTCATTTGTGTTCGTTCAGTAAAATACAGTGAGTTATAAGTGTAGGTTTGGTCAGTACAACCTTATTGAGAGAAACTCAGCTTCATTCTCATTGGCTCCTCGCACCATTCGTTTGCATACTGTTTTACTTGTGTTCACTCTCATCCCCTCCAGCATAATGTCCATTGTGTGTACATTGATTTTTATACTTGGTTAATTTTCCAACCTCATTGTTGTTGGCTGCAAGAGTGAGTTACCATGCTGTGCCCTGCTGCTGAGACAGATGGGTAGTACAGTAAAAACAGAACTAAATTACATTAGTTAAACATGACAGCATTAAGCCAAATGTACATAAAAGGTCCAGTTAATTAGAATTGTAATACTCTAATTTTTGTAATTTACTTGAATTTATTGAGCCCATACTAAGTATCAGTGAAGTATCTTAGAAGCTACTTAGAAGCAACACTTTTGCTGTATTTTTCCTATTTCATCTTCATTTATTTAGTTATATTTTACTTACACCAGATGTTCACTTAAAATGTGTGTGTGGATTTGTGTCTGCAATAACAGTCAGAGTTCAGTTTCACGTGTTAATTTCCTAGTCTTATTTAATTAGAGAGGCTGTTTGTTTCTGTGCCTTTTAGACTGATATATGTAAATGACCTCTGATCTCACTGGCTGCCCTGTCTTTTTTAAAAACAGTCTGGGCTAAAACAGCTTCATTGTGAACAAAACTAAACTACTGTGGTCTGACTAGAAAAATATTATGTAAATGAATTGTTTTATTATTATGACCTCACAAAACAGGTTGATTTTTTCTACATTTATCATGGTTAAAAGTAACAGTGTTTACATACTACATCAAACTGTTTAATTTTAAAAACATAAAGTCTTCCTGTACATGGGCATATATAAATAAAGAAATTCTAGCTATTGTAAAAACCTTACAGGGCACATTCATTTGAATTGCTCTACAGTTTCTCAACAGATCAAAGTAAATATTCACTTCACTTAAATATAAGCCACCTGCCTTCTACTCTCTCAGCAATCACACACACCACATGAATCCAAACAAAGACTCATTCATAGTATATATGTGCACACCTCCTGGTCTCCTAACCCATTCCTCTCAATGCTTGCTCTGAAGTGTTAACAGGCATAGAGCAAGTTTACCTCAGCAGTGGGATGCTACCTCAGTGGAGAGACCATGCCCACGGCCCTATCTCCATAAATTACTTGGATGGCGGGGCACGTAAGCATGCTTGTTAAAATTGCAAATGAAATAAATGGCACTGGGAAATGGGGAGGCTCAGTGAGGAAGAGAAAAAACAAAAGTAAAAGGAGATATGATATGGAGGAGAGAGAGAAAGGATTGACTGGGTTGATGCTGCTACACCCACATGGGAGTGACTTAAGGAGGTGAGAAGAGACTTGAGATGGAGCATGGGGGGTTGATTGAACATGAAAGTTAAGCATATGAAATATTGTGAAATGCAAATCAGCATCTTGTGGGGAGTCCATGGGGACAGATAAGAGGTTCTGGGTCTTCCAGTGGTTTGGAAGATTAAGTGTCATGTCAACAACTGACACAAGTCATTGTCATCCCCTGTCCTTTTCATCCTAGCAACAGTTAAAGTTCACTGCAGTTGTGGAAAACAATGGTACTTTAAAAGAAACATTTGATCATGGGTCATTTATTTTATTAATTTAATTAAGTTAATTGCATGTTGATTTATTAGATTGATAGTTTATCTTTATGGAAACAAAACAATGCAATGAATATGAAATAGTAATTTTATCATAGACCAACTGAGGAGCTGTTTGTTACATGAGTACAGTTTTAATAAAACATATCTTTATAAAAACTAAAGTAAGATACACTCTATGGACAAAAGTACTGAGACCTATACACCAATAGGGACTTTAATGACACTGCACTCAAATACATAGACTTTAATATGGAGTTGGTCCCCCTTTGCCACTATAACAGCTCCCACTCCTCTTGGAAGGCTTTCCACATGATTTCTGTGTTTCTGTGAAAATTTGGGTCCATTCATTATGCAGAGCATTTAAGAGGTCAGGCAATGATGTTGGATGAGAAGACCTGACTCGCAATCTCCATTCCAATTCATCCCAAAGGTGTTGGATGGGGTTGAGGTCAGGGCTCTGTGTGGACCAAGTTCTTCCACACTGAACTCATCCAACCATGTCTTCATGGAGCTTGCTTTGTGCACTGGGGCATAGTCATGCTGGAATAGAAAAGGTTCTTCCCTAAACTGTGTCCACAAAGCTGGAGGCGTTGGCCTAAATGTCTCGGTATGCTGAAGCATTAAGACTGCCCTTCAATGGAAGTAACGGGCCTAATCCTGAAAAACAGGCACCAATACTTTTGTCCAAATAGTGTATATTAAGATGTATTCATACCATGTTTATACAAAAGGAAAAAGCATAATGTAAGTTAATTTGTTTGGCTCTGGTTTTCACTCTAAGCTGAGAGGTAGCTGAGGGTCAGAGAGTAAAGTTATTTCAATCATATTACCAGGACTTGTTTATAATGAAAACACAATTTAGATTAATGTCATCACTGCTATGCAGGTGTGCTGAAATACCGACAGACTCTTCTTTCCCTGTATCTGATGGACTCTGATTCGTGGATTCTGTTGAGAGAGACTGGAGTTACACGGGAACTACTAAACAACTTTTTCAACTTTTTCATCCTCTTATGAAGAGTGAACATAACAGATAAGTATTTAGCTAGCCCGTCACAAGTTTGACTGCGCATTTTCTACACCAGTTATCTCCGTTTTTAAACACCATGTCGGTTGTGTCTCTGCCTCTGAGTGCAGGTGAGGATACATTTGAACTGCCCAAGGTGGATTTGGAGCTGGGGGCCGTGGAGAAGCAGATCCGTGACCTACAGGCGAAGCTAGCACGGCTACAACAACGGAAAGCCACGCTGGAATCTTCACGGACCGAAGCCCACCTGTCCCAGGTAAATTCTCAGCGCGACACAAACTCTCCAACAAGCTCAACCCCGCGTTTCTTTTCCTAGGTCAAACGCATCAAGGAGGTGGCCCGCCCAGGGTTAAGTCACCCCGGATCCACGATACCACGAAGCCTGGATGCAGCAGCAGCGGAAGATGCACACGAGGACCTGGGCGAGGACCTCTCTCCCTCCGCCACCCGTCTTCAAGATCACAACCCGAAACCGCTTCTCTCCTCTTCGCGAGACGGCACACGACACGCTGATCAGCGGAGACTCCATCATCCGGCACGTCCGTGCTACCACGGCTAAAGGTAAGGTGCACACTCACTGTTTACCTGGTGCTTGTGTACTTGATGTCGCTGCACAGGTGCCTGCAGCCCTGACTGAGAACATTGGAGCTGTGGTCCTTCATGCTGGCACGAACAACATCAGGCTGAGACAGACGGAGATCCTAAAGAAGGACTTCAGGAGCTTGGTTGAGAAGGTCCGCAGCACATCACCCACAACAAGGATCATCGTATCTGGACCACTTCCCACATTTTGGCGAGGAATCGAGAGGTTCAGTAGATTATTTGCTTTTAATGAATGGTTACAATCTTGGTGCCAACAACAGAGATTA
>JBBPCY010000013.1:11265876-11281767 GCA_037974405.1 Brachyalestes nurse
CCTTAAAGGAACAGGCTCTGTAACAGTTTCATATGGAAACATTAAACAGCGACCTTTAAAACGTTTAGCCATCTCACATTCTATTAGGTAAGACTAATATTAATTACTATTTTCTATTAACACAATATGTTTAACTTGTTTTTTTATACTTGAAAATATAAGCAAGAGTGTGTGTTTACTGGTTCATACACTGCTGTTTATTTAAAATAAATCAAAACAAACCAAGCCTCATGCTTTAGAATTGTTTGTAACTTAACTATCTCTGTACCAAACCGTACCGAACTGTGACCCCAAAACTGAGGTACGTACCGAACTGTGACATCTGTGTAGCATTACTGTCTGTTCTGGTGTCTGTTCCTTTCTGTTATTTTCAGGGTTTTTGTGGTGTGTAGGGACGGAGATGATTGCAGTGCGGTTTATTGCTGATTGTTGCTGCTGCTTTCAGGTCACCCTGCGGTTCTTGTCATCTGACAGCTGACATTCCTACCTTGCTTATTATTAGTTTGAGGGCACGTTGTGAAATCGTGAATGGGGTACATGTCCAGGGAGGGTTAGTTGTGATTCTGTGAATTTTCTAATTGCTTGTTTTCAAACCAGTTTTATTGACAGGGATGTATAAGGTCTTTGCAGTGGTTGTGTCACTTTTTCCGTTTCCAGTGTGTCGTTTAATAATATTGTCCTGGAGAACTTTAGAAAACTCATTTACTTGTTTTGTGAAATCTTCCTAACCAGTGACAGCATCTTTCATAATGGCACCAACTGCCGATTGCACAAGAACAAGTACAAACTTTGTATTTGAATTTTTATTCAATGACAAAAGTTCCTGAGTACTTGTTTCCCACTGTACCTAACAGGTTGGCAACTCCATATGTTTTGGCAAAAGGTATTGAAGTTGACATGGTTCCTGTCTGTTGTGTGTGGATCTTATGCCTCTTTTTCCTCAGTCTCAGTATTGGGACTCCTGCACTGCATGCCGTTTGCCTTGTTCTAACCTGATTCAACTCACTGGTCAGTTGCCAAACCCACAGAGAAAGGAAAACAAGGAACTTTGCATTGCAGGGATCCCACAGGACCTTAACTAAGAACCATGTTTTTTGACAGGGTTTTCTCATGCCCAACAACAGTTTCTCTGTCCCTCCCAGCCTCTCCCCTGATTGTAAACAAATAGATGTGCTGTTAATAGAATGTGCATGAAGATGCTGGAACTGGGATACCAGGCTCTGGGCGTCGCTCTCTCCAAACCTCCACCCTTCTTTGTCCAGAAAGGAAACATATGGCCTTGCTCAGAGTAACGATGAGCAGTGCCTTTGAACAAACATCTCTGCTGTGATTCAGAGGTGCTCAGATGTGTCCAAGAAGAAATAAGCCTCTGCACACACTCACAAATGCACGCTCACAAGTTTGGACAACACAAGGCCCTCAAGGCCCTGGGTTTCGATCCGTTTCAATTTGACCTCATTTGTAACCATTAAGAAGGAGTTTAATGTTGACCTCGCCTTCCTGTGTGGATACAAGCGTGTTTTCATTTCTCCCAACATCCCAGCCATACCTGCTTTCGATTATACACTCAAAAGATCTCAATGACGATGGAGGAAACTCATTAATTGCTTTTGTTGCAGGAGTCACCCTCCTCACTCCCTTTACAATGTGGAGCAAATGTGCTCATTTTTTGTCTTGCTCTTAAATTCACAGGGAAGTAAACAGGAAAACAGTGCCACGAAATGTTTCATTTGTCTCTTGAGTTCTTTTGATGCAGTAATTCCCTCCTTCTAATGACCTCACTGGTGTCCACTGACAGAAATATTTAAAACAATCTTGGGTTTGCTGAAACAAACCCTTTTTGTGAAACTTGAACAAGGATATGACTAATACATCTGAAAACATTTCTGAGAGCCCCAGACCTGTTTTTCTTTATTCATGTAAATGGGTCCTACCCCCAAAACAAATAAATCTTTTTCTTGAGACCAGTCTAGCAGCCACCCTGTTTTCCACTGAGTGAGTGACTACACTTACCCGGGGGGGGTCTTGCCCAGAATTCGGTTTAAGGTTTCAGTTCAGAAAACTTGTTTACATATGATGAAGCGGTGTCTGAAGATCACTTTGCCAGTTCTTCCGTTTGTTCCATGTCTCTGATTTGCGTACTTCTATGACGACTCCCCCCTCCTCCCTTTTTGTGACCTCTCTTTCGTATTGAAGGATGGACTGATGACCTCCAATTTGCCTTTTGTTTAGCTGTGGCCAGGTTTTAGGAACTAGACCTTTGCTGAATAGTTTAGCTTCTTCATCATACATTGAATATAAACACTGAAATCACTGCATGCAGTCTTCCAGCGCTAGACATGGAAAAATTGACCTAGAAGTCTTAATCCTCTTGTTAAAGGGGCTATCAGTTGACACCAAGTGTTTAATTTGCACTTCTTTTTTAAATGCCTTGTATCAAACATGCTTCTCCTCTTTCTAATCCAAACCAGGGCAGTAACTTTGGGCTGGATCTGTCTGGTTTGGATTTATTTTGAGAAAGAGTTTAAAGCAAATGCCTGTTGCAGCAATGCACATTTCTTCCCAAAAGCAACTTAAGTTCCTTTTATGAGACAAAGAATGCCAAGATGGAGAAGAGAGAGAAGCTGAGCAAAGTGTTCACAGGAGGCATTCTGATCTTGTGGACATTCACTGTGGTAGTTTTTAATTTCCTTTTTTAATTTCTACAGCCTTTATAAGCTTTTCTTTCTGGCCGTTTATTTGCTTGTATTTTGTTTCCTGGGTTGCAGGGTGTGGGTCTCTGTGGGGTTTTTTGGTTCTTTTCCTCCCATTCCCCCTTCATGAAGGTTTAGTTCCTTCCAGAACTCATGCTGGACTCCATTATAATCTCACACTGGATTTAATCTGAAATCGCTTTTGAATTAATACTTATCTCAGCATTTACATGTGTTATTGTGGTGGTTTCCATTCGTGACATACCAAAAGCATGCGTCTCTGGAGAGGGGGAAAAAGTTATTTGTGTGATAATGTTACAATGATATTATTCCAAACTAAATCTTCCTCCACCCAGTTCAACAAATCGAAACTATAGCCCTGAATGTTTCAAGATGCTAAGGTTATGCCTCTGATTTTAGTTATGGTCAATTCCCATCCACTAGCTAAGTTTTTCCCTATTACACAATAGCATGCGCTCCCTCCCAAGTCATTCGAAGTGAGCCACTGCATCTTTTTGAACTCGTGTTAACATAACATTGGACATCAACGTGCTTTGAGGAGAACGCTGCCAATTCTTTTGTCGACTAACAGGTGCCTGCATTTGGGCAAGACCGTAGGGCCAGTTGTGCCACTCTTGATCCCATTTCAGACCAGTTGATGGTCCATTTAGCATTAAATATTTATACAATGTAAAGGTTAGATTTTTGAAAATTTAAAACAATAAATAAACCAAGAAACTGGATTAATGACTGCAATTTGAAATGACTGGAACACTAATGTGTCACTCCTGGCTTGGTATGACCATGATGTTGAAAGCAATAGTACATTACTGGCTCACAGCTAAGCCACAACACTGTCAGGTTTTTGAAGACCGTGTCACAGTTGGCAGTGCTGCTGCTGTACATGAACCCAGAGAGTTTTTCCTCTCCTTCGTCTCTTCTTTTAATGGAAGCAGCAGACCTCAGAGAACCAGGATTTAGTCCCACAGGTGCTCCAAGTCACATCTTGCCTGGCAGAATCCAGTGGAATGACTGCTATGATGTGCCACTCCACATCTCTCTCTGAGTTTTGAAAGGCCCTTTTCCATAGGCATACAAAAACGGTGCTGTACCCAAACTGTACTGTGATGGCACAACACTTGCAGCACATTTTAATTTTCAAGCGAATCTCAACCTGGTAATGGTATTGCTGAGGCATCGGCAGCACAATTCTCTCCCACGGTTCATGGCCAGTCGTTCCCAAAACCGTGTCCATGCTGAACGAGCGGGAAGTTTGTTAGTGATGACCTGGTACACCATTGCATTTCTCACAGTGTTATAGCTAAATTTGTTAGTTTTATAGAAAACTCCCACTGAAATTTGTATTCAGCTCAAGCAGATAGTAGTGCAGATAGTAGTCAGCTTCCTAGTTTGTATCTCCGTTGTTGTTGGGTTTTTTTTTTGCGTGAATAAAAAAGGAATGGTCTCATTCTCTGTTGTGATAGCATTTCAACCAATCAGAAAGCAGTGACACAGTCGGCTTGGCTGCGGCCCACTTTCTGCCGTTGAGCAGGACTATGACAGCAGGGCTGTGGCTCAGGTATGGGTCACTTTATTTGTAATGGAAAAACATTTGTTCGCAGTATTGCACGGTTCCTTGTCCCAATGGAAAAGTGCCCTAAGTCTTTTCCTGTAGCTTCAGATAAACATAATTTCCGTAAGGGTTCAATACAAACTCCCCCGGCTCCATGAATATCAGTGAGCAAGATGACAGGTGTTCTGTGTTGGCAGCCATCGGCCCTTTCTGTCCGTACAGTTAAGATTTGACGGGTGGAAAGTGTATAAAGCGCTTCCAGAGGTACAGTGGAATCAGGTCACAACAGATTTTCTGCTGATGAGTGTACCATAGAAGATCCTGTATCCCGTGCTAACTGGTTTTACTTCCCTCAGACACACTAATGTAACTGATGACGGAAAAATTAATGGGATTTCAGAGGTCAGATGGCCGTGTTCTTATTTGTGACAATTGGTATGATCTTGCAGTTAAAGCACCTTTTTAATGGATGCGCACCATTGCTTTGAGGATTTAGTGGCTTAATGCTCATATGCCAGTCTTTGCATTATATGACCATTTATAATAATCACATTGTACAATTTACAAGTACTGATTATTTGCATCAAACACTGTTTAACTAAACCTTTTAGAATTTATAATTTCTAACGCTCATTGTTTTTATCAGATGATATGATCAGAGCGTCCTGGTCCAAACAAGTCTTTCAGCAGTAGTGTCCGGTGTGAACAGTTCTGTGGAGGTCCTTCTGCTCCCTCAGACTCATCAAGCATGGTTATTTACACCTTACAGTCAGGGGAAAAAGTCTGTTTCCTTACTTTTCATTATGCTCTTTCCATCTTTCACTTCATCTGCAGAGATATATAGGGCTCCCCACAGGAGTTACAGGAAATGTTTAGCTTTCAGAAAGCTTTCAGAGACAGCTGAGCTGTGAGCCCTGTTATCCATCTGGAGGATATCGAAGCAGATTTACAGCTGCACTCAGTGGCCTTCGTTCTTTGATGTATGACATTGGCTGTAGCTGTGCCATGTTTACTCATTCAAGTGTGTCATTTATGTTGTGTTGTCCCTCTTTAACTTGTCATATTGTTTCCCGGTCAGTCATGCAGTTTTCCATGAGATGATTTTACTGAGTGGAAGATGAAGAAACTTTCAATTTTGGGGCGAAATCATGACTGACTGTCTCTTGCTGTTTTGTCATTTTTTGACTCATAATCAGTTGTTTGCTGTAGCTCACCATTCCTTCTCGCTTTCTTCCCCAGGATCATCTTCTTCTTCCTGCCACCAACCACAATAAAGGTAGCAGGCCCAAGATGTCCTTGGTGCTGCCAGCAATGAATATCAATGGTGAGAGATTTTATTTTCCTTATGATGAGCTCTGTAAAAGTCTCTTCTATCTGACAACAAACATTTGCTATGGTGATGTGTTAGCAAATTGAACAAAACCACCTGTTACTGTTGGAGGGAACACAATTAGATTTTGGTTTGGGTTGCCCAGCCAGACACCTCTGGCCGGGCCATGGCCATCCCTTTGCATGTATTTGTTTCCGTAGAGTGTGACTGAGAAGTGATTCAGGATAGACACATTAACTATGACTTTATGCACTGAGTAATGCGCAAGCGGTGACAGAAGGAACATGTGATTGCTCAAAACTCTGCGTTTTCCATGAGCATCATTAGGTGATTTGTGCAATTGATATTGAATGCTCGGTGGCTTAAAGTCTGCAATAGAGTGACTGGAGTTTATTTATTCTAATATATGGGACGACATTTTTTTTGTTAGTGCATCGTAAACAAATATTCATAGTTTTGCAAACATGCCATTCTTATAACATCTAGATGTCGAAAATTTGCCAGTGTGACAATCCTACTATAGAGATTTTTTTATATACTATAGAGATTATTTTACATATATTTTAAAATGTCTATTCTGTAAGCCTCTATATAGTCTACAATTGACATAGACAACAGTTTAAGCTGGTGTCTGGTTTACAAAGAGTTTTCACTTGCTTGCTTTCTTATCTTTCTATCTAACTATCTAGCTATGTATCTCTCTTTCTGTTTATTAGTTTTTTCCAGCCTCTGACCTGCTATTATACACATACATGTTATTCTTTACAGAACTGGGTGAGGAAGAATCATGAACTCAGTTCTCAGTTCATTTCTATTTAATACATAATCGTACAGCCCTGTCTGCCATTAGATCACCCTTCTTCTGTGAGCAATAAACCTTTATCTGTTCCAGATGGATTTTTTAGTATGGTGTTATTTATATTTTCCTTACCACCCACATCATTTTGCAAAATCACTTTTGATTAATCTGCAGTGCAGCAGCAGGGGTCCCTGTGTATGTATTTGCTGGGTGTCATTAGGGCTACAGCTGGGTCGGGGTGATGCCTG
The DNA here is from genome assembly GCA_037974405.1 of Brachyalestes nurse. Taxonomy (NCBI): domain Eukaryota; kingdom Metazoa; phylum Chordata; class Actinopteri; order Characiformes; family Alestidae; genus Brachyalestes; species Brachyalestes nurse. The sequence goes on from JBBPCY010000013.1 coordinate 11,272,520, forward strand.
AAAATAATTAGCTTGATATTTTCTTTTTAAAACGGTAACATTAACAGCTGGAATCAAAACATTTAATAAAATGTTAAATATTAAATGTTATAACACTAAACAGACTTGTATGCATTTTTATTAGATGTAACAGCAAAAATGCTTTCTCTAGATCCTGCTGTTGAGAGTTCATAGCTGTTTCTTCTTTCTAAATATCACACAAGTTCTCATATTTGGAGAAACTTTAAACTGCTCACAAGTCGCGAGTGAAAGAGTCAGTTGCAATGTCATGTTCACTTGTATTACCTATTAACAAGGTGATTTCTTATTATCCATAACTGATTCAAAAGATTCTTCAATGAGAATATTTATTATGTTGTTTTAGAAAAATCCAATACCTGTTTTATCCAAAGTACTGTTTTGAGGCTTACGCTTTATGGACAAAAGTATTGGGGCACAAAACCATTTCAAAAACTGGGACTTTAATGACATTGCGCTCAAGTACATAGACATTCATATGGAGTTGGCCCCCTCTTTGCAGCTGTAACAGCCTCCACTCTTCTTGGAAGGCTTTCCACAAGATCTTGGTATTTCTGTGGGAATTTGTGTCCATTCATTCTGTAGACCATTCATGAGGTCAGACACTGATGTTGGACGAGAAGACTTGGCTCGCAATCTCCATTCCAGTTCATCCCAAAGGTGTTGGATGGGGTTGAGGTCAGGGCTCTGTGTGGACCAGTCAAGGTCTTCCACACTGAACTCATCCAGCCATGTCTTTATGGAGCTTGCTTTGTGCACTGGGGTACAATCATGCTTTAATAGAAAAGGTTCTTCCCCAAACTGTGTCCACAAAGTTGGAAGCATGACGTTGTCCAAAATGTCTTGGTCTGCTGAAACATTAAGATGTTAAGCCCTTCACTGGAAATATGGAGCATAACCTAAATGCTGAAAAACAGGTGTGTCCCAATGTGTTTGTGCATATAGTGTAGCTTTGAGGGTGTTACCTCGTGTGCTAGTGAGTATAAGGTGCCACATGGAATGCAAAATAAGGTTTTCTGTCTCCTCCAAAAATGCACTTACAGCCTTTTTCCAGACCAGACGTATATACGTATAACACACAAATAGTTCCATGGTATGTGTTTCATTGCTACAGAAACTGGACATAAAACACTCATATTAACGTGCACACATACAGTTTTGTGCTTTCAGATCTCTTTTTCTTCACAATATTCAATAAGATCCATTGGTTATTGTGTAGATTTTGCTGAACTAGGTCTGAGCCATTATCACAGTGCTACACTGACACCTGCTGGTCAGGCGGAGTTATGGCAGACACTGCTGAAAAAGCAATCTCGCTCATAAAAACTGATCCAGCAGCAAATGTCCCAGTGCTTTTATGATCTCTATGGTGCTGACCTTTACTGACTACTTAAAGATTAATGTAGGAATTTCAAAAAACATTTTGTTTTCCTTTCTCTGCCCCAATCCACACACAAACACACACACATACACACACACACAACTCCCCTTTCTTCCTGCGTGAATGTGGTTGTTGCACATGCTCCTTCCATCATGATATTAATTTCCATTTGCCCCTAATTAAAGCCTTTTTGGTAAAAAAAAAAATGCATTAATTCATAAATATGCACATAATATCTAAATGATACATGAGCCTCCTGCTGTTTTCTAATGCTACAACCGTGCTTCTCTGGCTTCTTTACAATCACCCTCATCCACAGAACATTAGAATATGACTCTTTATGTGCATATGTCTGAGTGGGATTGATTTCCAGGCTCCTTTTTCTCTGTCTTTCTCCTTCCCTTCATCTACTCTCTCTCTTTCTGCCACTGCTTTATCACCCTCTGACCCCTCCTCTCTCTGCCCCTCATCCTTGCACACACTCCCCCTCTCTCCAGTAGATTAAGTTCAATGTGGTAGCTGTGCAAGTTTGAGTGCAGCTGATTCAGCCATATTCTTCTAAATGACCCAAATCCTCTCTCACCCTAGAGAAACCTCATCCACGAGCTGATTACAGATACTCTTTCTCTCTCTGTCCTTATTTCGCCTATCACTTCTTCTCTCTGTCTTAATCCTTCCTCTCTCCCTAGCTTCCTCTTTCCTTCATTTAGTCTCTCTCTCTCTCCTTAGCTCTGTTTGTCTCTCTCACCACCTCTCTCTTGCTTTTTCTTACTACCTCTCTGTCTCTTGCTTTCCTTACCCTCCCTATCTCTCTCTCACACTCTTTCCATCTATCACTCTCCACCTTTACTTACTCTTTCCTTCGCTCCCCTTCTTTCTGCTTACCTCTGTTTCAGTCTCTCTTGCCTTTTCTCACGTCTTGCTTACTGTTTCTCTCTCTCTCTCTTTCTCGTTCTCTCTGATTCAGCCCCCCACCCTGCCTTCATCATCAGCATATTCTTATCGACTTCTCTCGCTCCTCCACCATCCTGTCTTCCTCATTTTCCACTCTTTACCTCATCCCTCTGTTACTGATCCCACTGCCCCCGTCTTTCTCTTTTCTCCATTCATAATTGCCAGTGATTTCTGATAAAAAACACAGATCACATAGAGCACGGTGAGTGATCATGTGTGTAACAGAGCAGAAACCCAAAACAAATGAGCCTCCCGCTGGCAGCACACATTATCATATGCATGGGAAATTACAGCACCATATTTACTGTACGGCACAAAGACGAGCTTGTATGGTAAATGGGCGTTGCTATGGCAACCACTGGTTCTGCCTCCCTCTTTTGCATAATGAGGATTTGTTTGCATTTGCAAAAGCGTTATTATAGAAATTATTGCTTTTATACCTGTGCGAGCGCCCAAATGCTCCTCCTGATGGCAGGAGTGAAATTATACTGAAATCAGCTGCTGATTTGATGTTGTTTTTACTTCATGATCCCACACGCTCCAAGAGATCCAGTCCTGCTCACTAAACTAAACATGGTGTAATCAAATGTTCTATCTTGCCTTATTGAGTTTTGCGAAATGCCACAAAATAAAACCACAAAAGTTTGCCTCGGCATCCGTTTCCCGTGCCTCTTGCTAGCTTTGACTTCATTAAAAAAGCAGAAATAGAGCCTGGGGTTGCTGAACAATGCTACCCTGCAGTGGTTGGATTCCATTTGGCCATATTGGAATCTGCAGCCCATAGCCAGCACCGCAGGGTGGTCTGCGTTTACAGACCTCGCATGGCCTGTTAGAGTCCGAGATCATTGGTTTGTGTCAAAGAGCATGTACATGGGCTCTGAGTGTAAACCACAGGTGGTCAAAAACAAGGGAATGACCATTGATTTTGTTTGTTCTTTGTTTTTTGGCCTCGGAGTGTGTAGGCCATTGATATTTTGGAAGGCTAAGTGGGGTCTTGAGAGACAAAAGTTAACGAGCATGAGGATGGGTGGCCTGCTGCGAGTTTGAGTTGGTAGTTCTAGACATTTATACTGATCTAGAAATGCACTTTCTACTGTCAAACTGTCAGATTCCACTCCCCTTTACTATTTCAGGATAAATGAACCAATAGAAATATCCCAGACGTGGCATAAAATAATGTCTTGTTACATTAATTTTCATATAACAAAGAAAGTTTTGGCCATCTCCTATAATTTTATGTTTTTTGGAAAAGGTTTTGCTCCAACAGCAGTGATAAACATGTTTTGTAGTTGTAATTTGTACATTGTAACTCTAATATATTAATGGTCCATCTACAACTTTTTTAATAGGTGCCACTGCAAGGTTTGTAGACTAGTGTAATGTTTACAAAAAATAATTAAAGCTAATGAGAAATTCATTGCAATGTTTTTTTTTTTTTGGTCAAAATACCTAAATTAAGAGTAAGTTTTTGAAATAAGTTTTTGAGTTTTGTGTGAAAGATCTTGCTACTTGGATAGATTGGCTTTATTTTTGTGCGTCAAGCTAAAGTCAGCATGGTGGCATCTTTCAATTAGCTGCAACAACACTGTCCCACTCAGTATTGCATCATTTAGAATTGGAAGGTCTGGCATGAATAATTGACATACATTGTCAAAAATTCTGCAATTTCCCATCACGTTTAATGGGATTTTTGCCAACCTCCTAAAAAGCTCGAAAACCTTTGCAAATAACACATCTGTGAGCAGAGCATTGACTGGTCAATTTAAAAGTGTGCTTATTCAAGTTTTCAAGTCGTGTAGAAAACTGATATCTATTCAACTCTCCTTTGTTTGTTCATGCAAAATTAATGCACTGTTTTTTTTTTTCCCTCTCCCAGTTATTTAATATTCATCTCAAAATTGATTATTCCAAGCTATTCCGATCTCTTCAGGTACCTTTTTGGCATAAAAATGATGAAAAGATGAGAGTGCAGAGGAGAAGAAGTAAAGAAGTGACACGAAAGTGAAGTGGCTGTAAAAAAAAAAGAAAGAGGGAGAGAATAACAGAGAACAGGAAGCAGCGATTTATGGCAGGTGTAGAGAAGACGTAGGGGTGAAAGAGAGGGGAAAAAGATTAGAGTTGCCTTGGATCCAATCAAGAGAACACTGGAAGTTATGCTGAGGCTTTTTGATCAATTCAACACAGAAAGATAGCAATGATAGGGAACGGAGAACGATATGGAGACAGAGATAGGAAGAAACATAAGAGAGAGCGTGATGAGGAGGGGGAGTGGGAGGCAGCACTGTGACTATCTAACCATTCGGAAAGTCGCAATTTGGCACTTTTTCAACAACCACAAAAGAAGGATGGGGCTGCGGAGTGGTTGTGGGTAAAAGTGGCATATATCAGACTTATACAGATATGACAGCTATAGTGTTTGCGATACTGCTGGGAGACAGCTGAGGCGGCTTAGCCAGCGGCGGCTGATAGCGCCACTAACATCTGCCGATCATCAAAAGGAAAAGAAATTGGAGTGCATCTCTATGGGCTGGAGCCCTGGGGGGCTCTCCCTGCGTTGTCCTCTCTCTTACTCCAACGCTCTGTTAGGATTCACAGGGGACTTGAAGGCACAGAGTTCATCCGTCCTTCCTTTTAACAAGAGTGAGAGATTAACCCTTTAAACTCTTGGCTTTTTATTCAGTTATTAAACGTAAAACGTATCCGGTAACTACAATGAAACTAATATGGAGCATTTCATTGCGCATATCTCTGAAAAAGGCAACTTTACAGGAGATGGAAAGACACATTCTTAATTTTAATGCATGTTTTTAAAGCATCTTTGTATTTCCATCATTTTGGAGCATTTATACTGGTCCATTAGTCATGAAATGTTTTTTTTTATTTTTTGAACAATACCAAAAAGTTTTCACTTGACAGCAACAATGTCCACTGAAGAATGGAAATCTGATGTGTCAGTGGGACTTTAGAGCCTGAGGGGTAGAGAAGTTTCTCGGAAGCTTCAGAAAATAAGAATAAAGAAACACAAACAGTGCGAAAATACGGTTGAAACATGAATATGTTTAGCACTCTATGAGTGAAATTATAAAGGATCTACAAATTGCCTCAAATGTTCCAGCTGTATGAAGAAGCATCTTTTAACAGGCACACAGTGAAACATTATCTCCACAGCCTAACTAAAGTATGTTTACATTAACTGAGTGAACATTTCCTGTATCATGATGCACACCAGAGTAGTTTTGGTGCTTGTAGATCCCCCAAAACAAACACACACACACACACACACACACATATACACTTGTGGAGGAAATTCTTCAGCCTGCTAAAACCAAACTGAGTGAATGGGGTACTAACTAACAGACTGACTGAGTTTAAATCAGATCCATGATATCTAATAAAAAAGTAAGATTGCCCTGATTAGTGTTTCTACCATATTGTATTGTTCATTTATACACTGCTTGTAACATGCCTGATCCAGCTAATTAGCTTATTAGCAAGCCCTCCCTGAGCTGAAGTGGGGATTTTAAAACAGGGAAAACACTCAAATGTGCAGGACAGGGGGCCTCCAGGACCAGGATGGGAAACTACTGGTCTATATTTCAGAAATCATCAAAGTCAAAACTCCACATCCTTCATCAAGAATATTGGATGCTGTGCTGTTTATATGAGTTATCTTTTGGTGACTATCTAAGCAGTGCACAGTATGGTTAAAAATGAAATATTCCAGACCATTCTTGTTTTCCTCCTATTCAGAGGATCCCTATTGATCTGTGTGTTTACATTATAAAGCCTGTCTCTAGAGTAAAATAGTACTCAAGATGAAAAAACAACATATGGCCTGCTTTTTCGCCCAGGCCCCACTCCCTGATGGGCTATCTGTTAATGTTAAGCTAAGTGAAGGACTGCCCTGGCTACTAAAGCATTGAGCTGCATAAAGACAGATTTAGTGGATTTTAAAAGAGTGGAGAAAAGAGGTTAGAGAAGTGGCAAGGCAAGCCTTTATAGTTCATCCAAGCAAAAATTATACAGAGTTGTTCCAAAATTATGAAAAAACGTTAAGCAAGGGCAATACTAAAATCATCCTGAAATCAAACTGGACATAATTTACCTTACTTCATGTCCCTGGTCACATGAAGCTTTATTTATAGTACCATTTAACAAATAAATTACTTGTTTTGCCTTCTTTGATAAAAGTAAAAAGTAAAAAGCCTGCTTCTTGAACAACCTCTGAGCTGTGATGACATCATCATGCAGCAGTGGAGAAAAATAATATTTCCCATAATGTAATGTTTCACCTCCCACACCCCTCATCTATCTGAGCAAAAAAATGCTCAGTTATCAAAGATTCCCACTGATGCCACGTTTCATTCAGAAATACTTAATGGTATAAAAGAAAACATTTACTTCAAGGGAAAAATCTGCAGTTGATAGGACTGAGAAGAGAGTGGACCTACACTATATGGACAAATATATTGGGACACACCCAATATATATTTCTTCAAGTGAATGCTTCAGCATACTAAGACATTTTGGAAAATGAAAGTGACAGTTCTGTCATATGTAAACACACCACAGCACGAACAGCATGAAATTCTTCCTCTGTATTTAACTCATTCACCAACTGAAGCAGCAGGGAGCCAGGAACACAGGGCTCGGGGAGCAGTGTGTGGGGACAGTATTTTTCTCAAGGGTACCTTAGAGGTGCTTAGCAGACTTAGGAATCGAACCCACTTCCTGATCGCAGGGCGAACGCCCTAACCACTAGGCTACCCGTTGCCCAATTCCAACTTTGTGGACACAGTTTGGGGAAGAACCTTTTCTATTCTAGCATGACTGTGCCCGAGTACACAAAGAAAGCTCCATAAAGACATGGCTGGATAAGTTTGGTGTGGAAGAACTTCACTGTCCCTCACAGAGTCCTGACTTCAACCCCATCCAACACCTTTGGGATGAACTGGAACATATATTGTCCAGATTCCAGTCGAGCTTCAGCACCTGATCTCATAAATACTCGAAGAAGAGTGGAAAATGTCCAAGAACAGTGGAAGCTGTTATAGCTGTAAAGGGAGACCAACTCTATATTAAAGTCTAGGTACTTGAATGCAGCATCAATAAAGTCCCTGTTGGTGTAATGATCAGTACTTTTGTCCACATAGTGTAGCTTGATCATAAGTGCAACATCCAGGTTGCACTCCCTCCCTCTCCCCTGTTCTCCAATCATGCTTTCAGTGTCCCTCCCCACAGAGGAGTTTGGTACTCCATTTTTATTCATCCATGACGAAACAAACTAAAATCCCCCCAGATAGATATAACATACTTTACAGTGAGTTTCATCTAGCTAAACTTTAGTTAGAACCTTGGTCAAGCAGAAATATGGCTAAATCAGTTTTGAATCTTTTCAGGTCCCGTACTTCATCCACCTCCAGTGTTTACCCCTGTTATCTCTTGGGTCAGGTCTATTTTTTTATTTGCTTTTCTTCCTTAGTCTTCTGCATTTTTATCTTGCCATGTAAGCATTTGTTGGCACAGAAGGGCTGGGCTTTTTTTTTTTCATTGCTGGTGGTTGTTTACCTGCCATTGCATTTGCAAAGCTGCTGAAGCTGCTGACTGAAGATACTGAGCTTGAGCGAGAGGGAGTATGCACAGGGAAGGGGTGGCTGCTTAGAGTGTGCACCAGCAATGTAAGACACTCCTCTTGGCTCTGATTGGTTGTTTGGATTTGATTGCGGTGGATTCTTGCAAAGCTAGGAGCCAAAGGAGACTGGCCCCCCCCCTTTTTTTTTTACTGTCATGACAAAAGTTGCCTTTACACAAGTTACCTACCACAGCTGTAGTGATGGTCAAGGAATGATTTTGTGTCTGGAAATATTATTGCTTGAAATCACTTCATCACATCACAGACAAAAATCAAAGGTGCAGATATTGACAAGGCTGAGCTGTTGGAGAAAAATGGGATGTAACAAGACTGTCAAGGCATCATTCATCAATAAAAACTGCAAGACAAGGTGAATCACATTGTAAGCTCTATCACTAAAATGGTTATTTAAAAAAATCTTTTTCATGGCTTTTTATACTTCAGTTATCGTGTGCAGTACTGCGGGGCTGCATCTCTCCTTTTAAAATGGTATAACATAGCATTTTACGGTTTTTAAAAGAGGAAACAAGTATTCCCTTCCCATCACACAATATAAAAGACCTTTACAGAATCACTGTACTTTTGCCTGGTTATACTTTATCTAGAAACTCATTCAGGTTCAAACGTGACTGCATTGTTTTGGAACCCCTTCAGGTCCTATGGTCCCATCCACCTCTGAAACGTTTCTTCTTTGGTCTTCTGTTTAATTGTCTTTTTCAAGTAATCTGTTGGTGGCAAAGGAGGGACGGGCAGTTTTTTCACTGCTGGTGGTGGTTTATCCGCCATTGGGTTTGGAAAGCTCCTGAATCCACAGCTGAACAAGATATTGAACTTTATTAGATATAGCATTTTAGACCTTTTTAAAAGAGGATACAAGTCAAAAGCAAATTTCTGGGTGGGTAAAATGGCACTACCTATCCCCCATCTCATAATACTGGCCAAATGGATGTTAGCTGACATAACAGATTTAGCGGTTAGTAGGGCTGGGTTCAAAAAATCGATTCACCGATCAATATCGATTCTCATTCAAAAAATACGATATCGATTAAAAAATTCACATATCGATCTTCTCCTGTCGACTACGGACTACTTCTCACGACCGTGCAAGGAAAGCTATAAAAACATGAGGCTGGCGAAACCGACACCAAATGGGGCCATGGCGAAAGCTGCTGCGCTAAAATCAAAGGTTTACAGGTAATATTGCAGTACAGTCCATCAACATAGAGATATCCTCCACTCAAGTCAATTTATAACCAAGCCAAA
>JBBPCY010000013.1:11281867-11307509 GCA_037974405.1 Brachyalestes nurse
TCTCTCTCTCTCTCTCTCTCTCTTTCTCTCTCTCTCTCTCTCTCTCTCTCTCTCTCTCTCTCTCTCTCTCTCTCTCATGACTCACTCTTTTATGTACCTCTCTGTTTCTCACTCTCTTTCTCAATTGCTTGCTGCCTATTGTTGTCTTTTGTTCTTACTCTTGCTCTTTCTTTTACTCACTCACTCTCTCTCTCTCTCTCTGTCTGGCTTATTTTCTTTTTTTCTGCTTTCTCTCTTTATCCATCTCTCCTGCTCTCTTTATCTCTCTGTTCCTCTTTTGCTTACTGTCTCTGTTCTCTGTCTTTCTCTCATTTGCTTTCTCTCTTTTACTGTCTCCTATTAATCGTCTTGCTCTGTCTTGTTCTTTCTTACTTTTACTGTCTTCCCCTGTTTCTCTCTCTCTCCCTCTTTCTTGCTCTATCTGTTCTTTGTTTTACTAACACTCTCTCTCCCTTTCTCCCTGTCTCTCTTGCTCTCTCTTTCATTTGTTTTTTCTCTTTTACTGTCTCTCATTCATCCTCTTGCACTGTCTTGTTCTTTCTCTCTCTTTCTTGTACTGTCTCTTATTGTTTCCCTCTCTTTCTCTCGCTCTCTATCTGTATCTCTGGGGCTCTCTTGCTAATGTTGTTCTCTTTTTTCCGTCTCTCTCTCATTCCTTGTCACTCTCTTTCACACTTGCTCTTTTTATGCATTTCTCCCCCTCGCTTCCTCCACCCCTCCCTCTCTCACACTCTTTGCACATTTCTCTGTAATCTTCCTCGTCCTTTCTCTCCTGCTGGGTTGATTAAGCTATTTCTCAGCCGCAGTGTCTGTGAGATGTGTATGCTAGAGTAGTTTCCTCTGCTCTCCGTGAAGACCAGGGCACCTCTCACTCATTTCTGCGTTCACTCGTTTCACACGTGCCTCCTGCTCCGGCAGCACTCTTCCTCTGCCTGTTTCCTCCGGCGGCCTCCCGTTTGCTGCGACTTTTCTCTGATTGCATTCATGTTGAGCGGCGCTCCTTTCCACTCACAGGTCATGTCCTGTGAGGAAGCTCTTGAGAAGTGTGTTCACACAATACCGTCTGATTTACTTTTGTTGGTTATTTCTAAGATAATTACTGTTCCGAATGGGAGATGCTGTAATGCTGTGATTCATCAGCTGCATGCTGGGTTCTGCAGTTTGTCACATACATGTGTGTGTGTCCATGTTTCCTGTTTTATATTCAGTCATGACAGACAATTTTGGATTAGAAAGGTAGTGCAGTTCTGAAGTGTCTACAGATTTATTTTCCTCTTGTACATATGAGATATTTTGCATATGTTTATATGCAAGTCCTTCTTTATTGCACATATGCCAGGTTCCAGAACCCCCCAGTTATTTTTAATATGACATCAAATTTAATATCAAAGACAAATGAAATCTGGGACATGCTGTAAAATATTGGCTAGACTGATGCTGAACATTTCAAGAGCAGATGTTGTTCTTCATTCTGCTCAGAGAAGTGGATTGGAACCATGTGGAGCACAGTAGTAATCCAGATTTGAAATTATTTATAGACTTGTAAATGCAGTGTACATTCAAAACGTGTCATTTTCCTCAAGAAGATCATGTGTCATATGCTCATAAGCACTATGAGAAACCAAATGGATCACTTTGTGTGCAGGTGCTGTATAGGTTCACTCGTGCGGAACGTGTTCATGTTAAACTTTTATGCTGCGCTCTGTTCTACTCTGTTTTATACCTTTAAGTAGAAAAGTACGTTTTCAGTGGGTATGCATAAATGTGTTCTCGGCGGCACGTTCACATCATGCACCTGCCTTCTAAGGGCCTGAAATGCACAGCTTTGTTTACTGAGCCATATAAGAGACACTGGCAGGTGACATAAGAAGGACGAGTTTAGAATCTGTACTCTCAAAAGACGTTCCTCTCCTTCTTCTCTTATCCATACTTTTGTCATCACCGGGCTTTACCTGGTGATTAACCTGGAGCTGCGATATGTTATGGAGAAGGAAATTGCATATTCTCTGTCATTATCACAGCTACACACATTAAGTCAAGACCGTGGTTCGGTAATGTCTCTGCTCCAACACCGCTACTAGACTTGGCAAAACCAGAAGGGAACTCGCCAAACTGTGTAGGACTCCAGCCCCTCAGGACCGGAGTTGAATACCCCTGCAGTAGGCTGAGGCATTCACATACACATAGTCTTAGAACACATTTGTCTGAGGGGCTAAATCATTTGCTGTTACAAACTGCAGTGTCACACCCACCTTGTAAAGAGGTCCGAGCGCAGCTTGCAGGCTTAGCGACTCTTGGATAATGTAAGCAGGCAGGAACACAGAATAACAGCTCAGTCAAGACCAGGCAGTCCTCAGGAGATGGCTTGAGCACTGAAAATGCAAGACAAGCTCTTTTTACACCAAGAGGTCAGAGGGACTCTTTTCATGCCACAATTACTGCTTTAAAGCTAGAGTCAGCAGTCTGACTATAAAGAATATATTACTTGAGGTTAAACTCTTTCTGCACCAGGCACATTTCAGTCTTTTTAACCAATTTTCTCTTTAAGTAATATTGCTCAAAATGTTAATGTTGCATGAATATAAAATGAACACGATCTAACACAGCCGAAAGCACCTGCTTTACATGCTGATATGATTGACTATGATGAATATCGGCTCACTAAAAGGTTGGGAATTCACCATGCATTTTTCTGAATGCATGAAAGGTGAGGTGCATTCGCTGCGTTTTTTTGGGATGGTGGTGGGAGTGGTGGGGTTTGGTTGATCTGCAAAGGCTGCACATCTCCCTGTTGCTAAGCAACAGCTAGCAATTGCTAAATGGATAGCTAAAATTAGCCAAACTACTTGCCTGTTAATTATATAAAACATAAAAAGACAATGAAATACTTCCCTGAAATCTTGTACGCGGCACTGACAACACCCCCACTGTGCTAACAGGCTAACATTTCAATATGCACAGGCAAAATATTTGACCATAAACTAAATAAATGTCATACTGTCACATAGAAGTTCATATAAACTGCCTTATGTTAGTTAAAGGGCCCTCAACACTGTGTCCCTCCTGTATTACATATTGAAGGCCCACCCTTATCTCAGCATAGGATACTAATCACTTTGAGTTGGACTCATGGTACCTGGGACATTCTGCACAATAAAACAGTAAAAATAAAAACAACACTAAGGTATCTCCATTTGCAAAAATGTGCAAATGAGACATTTTAACATCCTGTTAAGCCCTAATTTTAGACATGAAAGTTTTTGCATGTTCCTTGGTCCCTCAAAGACTCTAGAACTGTATCCTGAACTTCAGTGTGTTACACTAGATCATGACTGCGAAACTGTTGAACCATTGATGTTCTAAGTTCACTTTGAAGGAAAAGAATTTATGAGCCACTCTGTCAAACACAAACCAGGCTGTGAAAATACCAAAGGAAGAGGCTTAAAGCTGAGACCATACTTGCTCATTATCAGAGGATTACAGCATGCAGGGACTTCAATCAAGGCTAAATCGCTAGACAAATTTACTGAACTTGGGCATAAAAATTGCCATAAAATGAGTAAAGATGTCAAGATTAAAAGCAAACACACCATATGCTAAATAGATCCTAAGTCGACTTACGGGCAGGGCAAAGAAAGCAATGCGTCAAATTCTCCAGATGCACATCATCAACGACCATAATCAGATACCCTTTCCCTGGTTTAACTTTTTTGGTTCAGTTGCTCTTATCTGTCTGGGACGTTGGAAATGTGGAATGCATATATTTGGAGCACATAAACTCAACCTTTTCTACACTAAGAAGACAATTTCCAAAAATTTAAATCCAGTTCTAGTGTATTAGTAAAATCTGATTTCAACAAATTAAATCAGTGTAAAACAGTCTAAAACTGTTGTTTGTTCTCCTCTATGCTCCCTGTTTGCTGCTCTTTCACTCGGCATGCTGTCGCTAGGCTGCTCTCCAGACCCCCTCCCTCTGCGGGTTTTGCCCACATACTTGTGGATGGAAACTATCCTGAAAGTTCTCCTGGGTTCAAAGAAGGTTTTTTCGTTTGTTTCTAAGACCTAAAATAATTTGGCATTTTTGTTCTTTGTAGGCATTTGTCTGTGACGCCATTTTTAAAACCCCAGTAGTGGTTTTTGCGATTTTGCAACTTTGGTTCTACCTGACATGAACACCAAACAAAGCTCAGCATGACGTCTGACACCTTGAGCATCAACACAAAGTGGGAGTACCTCCATATAAGTAGCTGTTTTGGCGTATGATGGCAATTTGCCATTTGTTGCGCTGCCGGCATGGATCTGTGCCACTTGCTGTAAGGGTTAAACCTTCAAAGGGTTAAAGCTTCAAGTGCTGTGACCAGGGCTGGGGTGAAGCACAGGATCTTGCCCTTGCCTGAAGAGATCCAGGTGGAACAATGCCTACTCTGGTCTTTTTCAAAAAGCCATTCATTTAAAGTAAAAATGACTGTAAGAAACAAAAGCTGTACTAATACAGGTCCCTCTGATTTCCTTCAGAGAGGGTCAATAGCATGAGGTAGGCAGGCATGCCATGCGATGGTAATGCAGGACTTGGTACAGTAAGTCACAGCTGCTTTAAGGAATGTGGTGTTGTGTGCACTAGTCATGTAGGTGTTGCTTTAGTCTGTCTTCTGTTCATCCTCAACCCCACAGAGCAGCTCTCAGCTTTTCTGGAGGAAAGTTAGGAAATAAACATGCTGATATACATATAGGACAGTGCAACACACTGTCACCAACTCATGCAGTGTCCTACTGTGTTTTAGCATATAATGATAACATGAAGTAATAGGTGGGAAAACATTATGGAGAAATAATTGCATACACCATGTGAACACCCCCCCCTGCCAAAAAAAAAAACAACCAAACAGCTGTGGGATGCCCTGGATGGACTTTGACTACCAACCTTTCCAGGCCCTCCTGCAGGACTGGAAAACAACTGCAGCTTTATAAGCTAATTGGCTCCATGTGCCAGAGATGTCAAGCAGTGGTGGCTGTTAGTAGTGGTCACACAAGGACTGTAGGATGACAGTTAATGTTCACAGTTGTTACTGTCTGTCTGCTGTCCTCATATTGTTTAGTTTACCTTGGGGCTGTTTCAGAAACGGGCTATTTTTCGAAAAGAAGGTTGAATCATACGTGTTCTCCTTTTTCATTTTATTTTATTTTTTTAGTAAATCCAGATTCTTTGTCACAGACCTTTTAGTGACCAAGGGTGAAAAATACCCACTTTAAGTATTATTTTGGAGGATTTTACTCGAGTCTGCTGGTACTCTTAAACAATAACTTTTCAGGAATAAAAATGTAATTTGTACATAATTTTCATTTTCATTTAGACTTTTAAAGTAATTTCTGTGAGTCTCTCTCTCACTCTCTCTTTTCTTCTCTCTCTATCTTTCTCTCTTTCTCTCGCTCTCTCTCTTTCTTTCTTTCTTTCTCTCTCTCTCCTTTTTTTCTCTATCCAGTCATTCATAACTGTGTTAAATGGAACAGCCCATGGCTATGCTACTTCATCTTTGTACCAACAGCAGTTCTCCATATTAGCTCCCACACCACAGACAGAATTATTTGATAGTGTTTTAGAGTGTAATCTGCTTTGGTACAGAGTCCTACTTCTTTAAGTTTAAACAACCTTACAATTTTGATATACTGAAGTATATTTAATTGTAAATATTCTTTGACTTTCTCTTTTTCTGCTTCACACCTCCTCCTTTAATTAGAAACTTCCACTTTTAATCTTTATTTTGAAGATTTTGGTTTTGTGGTTTTGATTTGAAGTACACATGCTCTCACTGAAGTATAATTTCTCTGGATGTTTTCCATTTCTGTAAATGATGACTGGACCTCATGCTTAATTTGTGTTCCTAGTTCTTCAGCAAATAATTTCAAATTTAATTGGGTTCTTATGTGTTATTCGCTCTTAGGAAGAGATTTTTGACTTCTTTAACCCATTTGATGTGAAGGAAGCAGCTGCTGATTTCCTCCTCTGCTATATTATGAAGAGATGATGCTGAAGCGATGATTCATTCTGGAGTTGAAAGTCCCTAAGAGGATTCTATTAAAAGATAAATGCTACATTTATCCCCGTGATTGCTTATGTCCTGTTCTTCAGAAATGGTTGTTAGCCATATATGCATTAGTGTTTGCATTTTGTACTACTTCCTTTTTACTTAAATTCAGTGGAGGTACAGGCTCTGAATTATTAATACTCACCTAAACACTGAATTTCTTAGTGAGGGTCAGTGATCCCACCTCCCCCTCTGAAGCACAAGAGCAAACATGCCCAGGAGGAGCTCGGAGAAATCAAACAAGGACAGTATGTGTTCATGACAGGCTGGTCAGAAGGCGGCAGACTGCCATGGACACTTGTTAATCACACATGGTAGGACTCTTCAGCATGGGTTTGGATTCAAAGGGAGTTAAGGGAGTTCATCATCGGGTTCTCCGGAGACACTAGATTTATTGTATTTCAAGAGCGCCCGCGAATAGTAAAATACCGCGGATTTGTGAGGTGGTAAAAAATAAAAATGCCTATTTTTAATAGTGTATACCCTAAATATGCCCCCAAATATACTCCCAAAACACTAATTTCATTTTACACTCAGCTTAATACATTACCCTTAAAGAAAATGTAAAGGTAAACCCGTATCCACACTGCACAATTTACACTCAGCTGCTGTCTCCAGCAGTGTTAGAATGTAAAATACTATTGTTACCCTGTACTGTAGCTCATGCACACGTGTTTTCTTTGGTATACGCTTTCGTTTTCTTTGGTATAAGCAGGTAACTACAGTAATACATTAATTTAATGTACAGTAATAAAAAGACAGAGCTTTAGGAACAAAATGAAAAACACTCGAACACTCGAGACGCTCCATGGGGAAATTCTGGACTGCAGCTGTGCTAGTTGTTTATGTTTGGGGCGGCACTGAGCAGTGGAGGTTCATTCCGTTCAGGTGTCTGATTGCCTTGCTAACCGCCACGGGCAAACATAAATGACCAGCGCAAAGATGAGGGGGCATGACAGACGAGGCCCGGACGCAGAAAATATCCGCGAGAGACTGAAGCCGCGACTGCTGAACCATGAATGAGCTGGGGGTAACTCTATATGGATGAACACTGTGGATATATATATATCCAACAAGAGAAAAATATTGAACAGAATATGAATGAAGCGTATGAATGATGATGTCTAAACACACTGCATAGATTAAGTCTGCAGTCTGATTTTATCATTTAAGTTAGAAGTTTTTCATTTTTGCATGGTTTCAGTATACTCTTATCTATACTTGCTGTCTGTATTGTACCATGGTCCTAGAGGAACATTGTTTTTTTTTTTTTTTTACTTAATGACTTACAACTTGCATGAGTGTGCTGATAAGGGAGGGCCATGCAAAATCCAGGCAAAACTTCGTAAACCATTCGCATTTATGATCTTGATGTGTACTTTCCCTTAACTACTGTAACTAGCTAACAGAATTAATCATGCTATATTTCACAACTTGTACTGAGCTTTTTAGCAACTGAAGCACCTAGAACATGACGAACACCTGACATTAGAGAGGGATGACCTGGTAAGCAGACATCATTGCTAAAACACTGTACTATTCAGAAACAAACTTTGTTAAAAACTTCACTGAAAAGTCACTGTTGCCACTTCAAACATACACATGAATTCCACTCTGATTGGTCAAACTGACTTCAAAGATTCAATTGAAATAAAATTTGAAATCACCTAAAAATGTCTCAAGTACTTAAATACCAACTAGCACTTTAATTTGTGGCACAGTTTGTCATTCACAGTCCCTTATATAATTATATAATATAAATAATTCACATTCCACACTTTGCTTGATTTACAGTTGATTTGCTTTAAGTTTATATTGTTTTACATGGAGCGCACACATTTTAGCACGGTAAGGTTATAGAATTAGTTTGTTTGTTATTAACCATGTGTTCCTTTGTTCTCCAAATTACCTTTGGTTAAAGTCGGGGGCGGTCCTGGTTGGGCAAAGGCATGGTATCAGGCCATACCCTATAACACCATGTGCCTGAATAGGATGTTGGCCTTTTTTATATGTTGGAAGTCAGTGTGTCTTTTGTTTCCCCTTTTTGTGCTCTTTGTTTTGGCTAAGCTGCTATGTTATCCCCTTTGTTCCACTGTAGGTTTCGTTCAGTTAAAGGCATGTCAAATGTCTTTTGTGTTGAGTCAAGTTTGCTTTGGTTATATGCCTAGTTATTATCAGTTTTGTAAACTTTTGTCATTTGTGTGCCTTTGTGTCCCACTGTTCAGTCCCTTAGGCCTCGTTCACACGGACGTTTGAATCTTGGATAAATGAACGCACTCTGAACACCACAGGCGTTTTTGTAGTGTTTTGTATCTACGCTTGGTTAGCATTACACTGGCATTCGTCTGCCGCTGTTTAACTCCAGCCTGCAGCCCGATGTGTAGTTTCGTGTCTTCCCCTGTGGAAGCAGTAATTATTCTTTCCGGGTTGTTTACGTGTTGGGATTTGTAGTTTTACGTTTTCCTTCAAAACTTGATTTGTTGCCGTTCCCAGAACAATTGAATCATGGGACATATTCAGTCCTCCAGAACGTCAAGCGAACGCCATGTAAACGCAGTACCGCTGTACAGACAGTCAGTGTTTACAAGCTGTGAAGAATAATTAGAATCATTGTCATTGTTGTCATGAACCACATGTGTAAATTAAAACACAATGTATTGCGATGGTGAATAACAGTGAGGCTACATAAAGTTAAGCTAACTAGCCTTGAACATAGTGTTCTACCGAATTGAAACAGGACAAGAAACTGCTATCAGCAGATGAACTAAAGGAGAAACAAATACCCCCATACAGTGATGAGTCTACTTAAAAGTGGAGTCTGCTCAAAAGTAAAGGGATGAAGCAAGAATCAGATACAGAAAACTTTACTGATCCTCGAGGAAATTGCTTATGCAATGACTGCAAAGACACAGAGATACAGACACTGGAACAATATGAAAAATAAGGTCAAATAAAATCTATATAAAAATCTGTAGAAAAACAACTCTATATGAAAGTACACTATGCTACATAATCAAAGCTGGGTATAAATACTATAGATAATAACACAGTTAAGTTAAATCTACCGACAGCGATGGTAGTTTGGAGTAGATTATTACTCTTAGTAGAGATCAGCAGTAAGATTGAGATAAGAAGTGATATTGCACATGTATGACTATTACACATAAGATATTGCTTGTAATTAAGTGATTCAGCAGCCATTTAGAAACATGTCACATGATGCTGCACATGGTAAGACAACACACATAACATATTGCACATAATGATTTAACACCCGATAGGAACGATGCACATCAAAGCAAAAAATGAACGTAGTCCTTCACATAATGATAGTTATTTAACCCAGTAAGAACACAGATTTCACAGATTATGGCCACTGGTGGCCTGGGAGTTTGCCCTGCGAACAGAAAGTCATGGGTTCGAATCCCAAGACTGCTAAGCACCTCTGAGGTACTTTTGAGCAAGTTACCTGTCCCCACACACTGCTCCTCGGGCACTGTGTACCTGGCTGCCCGCTGTTTCACTTGGTGAATGGGTTAAATGCAGAGAAAGATTTTCGTTGTTCACAGTGTGTGTTCACGTATGACAAAAAATGGTCACTTTACACTTATTATTGTGTGGATGTGTGACATTTAAACATACATATGTCAAAGTTTTAAGGTGGTTTAGACTTACAGAGGTAGGATTCTGGACCGATCTGTTTTAAATGTATCTTAGAAGTGTGTACACCTTCATTTTACATGGATACGCCCTATCCAAATACTCATTTGTCATGAAACGAGCAGGTGTAAACAGGGTCCTAGGTTCTAAAGACTGGCAAAATGTAAACTAGGAAAAGTATATTTTTCAAGAACACTGTTGGTAAAACCTTTTTTTTATTCCATAATTATATGTTTTAATGATCAGGCATATGAGTTCATTCTACATTCATTACAGTCAACTGATTTGCTAACACATAACATTAAAGGGAAACTGAGAGACGGATAACCAGCCGACTGAAATAAACATCTTTAGTGCCTAAGAGGTCGTGGCCCAAGTAATGCTGTCAGCATTCTACTGTGGAATACATCATCTGCCGAACTCCTACACACTGCTTCACGGCTCATTTCAGTCTTCCCACACAGGTGTCACTCAGCACCCCGACTGGGACAAACACATGTAGGCTCTCTCCTTCTCCACTACTCTCTTGCATACCTACACCCTGGAGTATCTCTCTCTCTCGCTCTCTCTCACTCTCTCTCTCTCTCTCTCTCTCTCTCTCTCTTTCTCTCTCTTTCTTTCTTTCTCTCACTCTCTCTCCTTCTGTACTACTCTCGCATACCTACACTGGAGTATCTCTCTCTCTCTCTCTCTCTCTCTCTCTCTCTCTCTGTGTGTCTCTCTCTCTCTGTGTCTCTCTCTCTCTGTGTCTTATTCTCTCCTCTACTACTCTCTTGTATCCTAAATACTGGTGTGTCTTTCTTTCTTACTGTCTCTCTATCTCTGTCTATCTGTCTCTCTCTGTCTGTCTGTCTGTCGGTCTCTCTCTCTCTCTCTCTCTCTCTCTCTCTCTCTCTTGCTCTCCTCTACTATTTTATTTGCAGGAGTTGTGTGTGTGTGTGTGAGAGAGAGAGAGGATACACCAGTGTGTAGGTATACACAGGTGTATCCTTTCTCTCTCTCTCCTTCATACACACATACCACTCCTGCAAATAAATGTATGCGCAAAGCTACTCATGTTTACTCCCATAAACTGCTTGCAGGTGCTTCTTCACACACCTGCATTAATCCATCTGCATCTCTTCTCCTAAATATGCCCATGGCTTACAACCAAAACTCAATATACATTTCTAAGGGAATAATTCGAAGCATCCTTCTGAAGTCGTCGCTGAGGGACAGAGTCTTGTGAAGGGATTTGGCCGCTAAAATGACCTCCATTAACTGCCCGCTGCCATACAAAAGACCATGTAATTTCATATTCTTCTGCTTTTTTTCCCCTTTGTGCTTTCTGCTGTTAAATAAAGCTTTTGTCAGGGCCGGTAATTTGATTTATTGTGGCGAAAGTGTGTACAATGAGTGATTATCTGCCCTTCCTTGCTCCTAATTTATCAACATTCGCGGTCGGATTCACTCCACGGTGCTGGCCCTTTGTGGCGGCGCACATTTCTTTCAGAAGCAGTCAAGTATTTTGTTCTTTAATTTACAGGGACAAAGGACGTTATAACATGCACCCGAGCCATGGCATTTGTGGCTAAAGCACATCTCCAGGCTGATTAAATCAACATCGTTTCATATTTCAAAAAAGGAAACTAACCAATTTGCAACTACTTATACAGCTATTCTCTCAGTGTAAGTGGACTCACCATAAGACTGAACCGTGTGGTCAGTCCATTGCAGAGGGAACCCGGAGTGACCATAAAGAAACAGGCCACTTGAAAGTGCACTAAAAATATAATAGCCTTGATATCAAACTAAATGAATGTGAGACTTAATTTACATGTGGTTATGCTCACCATTAGTGCCATCCTGCCTATGTTATGTGACTAAAACAGAGTTTCTATCCACGTGACCAACTAAAAGTTATCGTAATTACATCATGCCTAACCAAGTACTTGAGTAAATCACAAAGTTACCTTAAAAGCATTCTTGCATTTCCTCGCAAGGAAAGTAGATGCAGATGCGCTAATGCGCTAAATAAGGGTCTAATTAAAATGGTGAATATTGTGAATTTATTAGCACCGGCAGACTAATAATTTTATCATCCTTATTTGTAAATCAGCTGCAGCAATTAATGGCAGCATCCACATTTGGTAATTGTCTATTTAAGCTTAATTCGTTTTACTGACACAAACAAACAAAATCAAAATAAGCCCATCCATATCAACATTTGCACCCGCTTTTTAAAGTTTAATATACATTTTTAAAGCTAATCAAATGACAGTCTTCCACTGAGATGCATTTGTGGTGTGTAATGTGTAATATAAACTGTGTATAATACAAACAGTAATATAAATATTAAAAAGCATCTTTTGTTTCAATGGCTGAACAGTAACCAGGCTCATATGATACCTATCCTTGAAGAGGTCACTGTCTAAAGAGGGATCATATTATTCCACCTGCACCAGATTACTTTTGGAACTAAGGTTCTGCTTAATGAATTTTGTCAGTAAAGGAGATGAGGGTTACACAGGCAGGCCCGAACTCTCCTCTGGTCCTTTATTCATTCAGTTAAAGTTTTGATTGCATTCCCTCTCCACTGGAGCAAAGTGCATTCGGATCTGTGTGCAGTAAAATTGGGCCATTATTCTTAAATAATGCTTTTTTTATGAGAACTTATTTACTCCCAAGAATATTTTGAAACAAGCTAACTACCTCTTGACCTTCAAGAAAGGGAAAAAAAGAGTGCGGCACATAGTGTTTATGAACCCTTCTTCAAGGACTGGCATGTCCCTCAGGATTTTATTCCCTCAAGTGGTTCTCTATAGAACAAATTCATGTACACAAGGTCAAAGTCAACATAGCTTTTTATGAGGGACACAACTGTGTAGTGCATAAAGATTGAAATGAAAAAGTAGTCTCTGAAAAGTACATTGGAAAAAAAAAATATTTGTTGTTACTTTCATTTAAAAAATACATTTAAAAAACATTGGTGTTAAAGTGGTTGTGGAACTTGAGGAAACAAATGGGAAACAAATTGTTCTGTTTAATACACTTGATTTTTCATGTCAGCCAGATACACTGACTTTCAAAAGTAAAATCCAGTTGTTTTTTTTACGGTGGACCAATATTTATTTCCATAAAAAAGTATAGCAGACTTCATAGCAAATCTGTCCACAAATGCAATATTTTGTGGAAACTGTTGCCAGGAGCAACAGTTGAATTCTGGTAAAATAATCTAATAAGCAGTTGTACATTGAACATTTTATTTGGGTTTGAATGGTCTCACTCTTCAGAATGACAATGAGTTTTGTTTCTTTCCTGTAATTGTATGGAATTACTCATGTAATGAGTTAGCATAGTGATAAATGTGTTGCTGTCTCCAAACTGCCTAGTTTTGATTGGCATTTTAAACTACCAGTTCAGCTCAGCATGAGGTAGCAACCCAGTCTAATAGTACGTTGGTCAGTTGCTAGTTTGAAGTGCATTTGCTTTAGATGCACACATCTACCAGAAGCACATTCACTTCTCAGAACAGCCATGCTGACATGACAAGCCGCTTGAGCAGGGCTGTTACTTGTAGTCGTTAGTTATGTCCTGTGGTGCAAGAGTTTTTTCCTGAACCGTGTGGGCTGTAGCACTCTGTCTTCATGTGTTAATGTCTCAGGTATGACAGACTCTGGTGGCCATCGTCTAGCTGAGAGAGGGGTTGAGGCTCACGGCTGGAGGCCACGAGGAGGAAGAACAGCAGCAGACTGCATATGGTGGTCATTATCACAACAGTAGGTGAACAAATTCAGAACAGACCCTCCTGCACCCTTCAAACTGTCACATTTACTTCTGAAATGCCTGTGCAATTGTATGGCAAAAAATGTGACCATAGCAGGACCTCACATCTGTGAAATGGTAAGATTGCATTCTTTTTAAGAGCTCATACCGTGTGAAACAAATGTATTTTTAAGAAAAACATTTGATGTAGTACATAGTTCCAAAACATACTATTTACTATCTGCTCTATATATGCAACTTTAGCACAAAAACAAACTAACTTTTGTATTTAATGTTTTTGTGGTGTCAGGAAAACCAAAAAATGTACAGATATCTACCTATTCAGTCTGCAGTAACTTGGCTCTGCCCATCCATCATAAAGCTATAAGGTGAACTGATACACATAAGGTGTATTGGCAGAAATACAATTTAGAGCATCTATTTAAAACTGAAATGATTTACATGTATCAGTCTTTAAGGCACAGTAACAAAAACAAAGGAATACAGTTCTAGTCATGGTAAAATGAATGACATCTGTTTTTGGCAAATACAACCACACAAATGTCATAAGATGAGCTTTAGAAAGATGAACAAAATGCAAGAGAAGGATTATCTTTCATCATAAAATGCTTGTCCAATGTACAGGACAGGTGGCATCATCAAATAATGTTATCACGTTAAGAACATTGCCATTGGCTCCATTTGATGATATCTTCAAAGGAAGCGGTTTATTAACATGCCTGGCATGTTGTCTGATATAAGCAATGTTTAAAACACTATTCAGAGGCATCTGGAGTACGGACAAGGTTGAGTCTATACCCTTTAGGCATACCTCCCTGTGGATAATGGAAGCTGTCTTGCCAGTCTGCCACCATGATATAGGTTTTTCCTGTGCAGTAATAGGATTTCACAAGGCTCTCAAGTATATGTGTAAACATGTCAGTTTAAAAGCTGCTTGTGCTATAGGAGCTGCTTTTCGATGATGAGCCAATCCTGTGCATGGATGACTCTCTCTACAAAGGACACACGCACGTAGCCGTGCATGTGAAGAAAGGAGGGTAAGTGATGGCAGAATAAAAGGCTGATGTTTTTTCTCTTGTTTTTTTATGCATTAAATGACTCTCTAAATACAACATTAATGTCTGATCATTAATTTAGTGGTCTCACAAGCAAAATTTCTACCTGTCACCAGACAGTCTGATACATTTTATCACTTACTGGGAGATTGTCGGAGCCAAGTTCTCTGTGAGAGACATTATGAGGATTTTATGAGAGGTGAGGTTCTGGTGGGCAGAGTGCCAGAAGCTGAAAATGACTGGAATAAACCTTCTGCAATGCATCTGCCATTGTACCTATACCTATACCTGTTCATATCTAAGGCTATCACTGGGCCGCCATGTTGGTGTTCCCTCTTTGTGCTGTAAAATGAATGCTTGTCTATGGGTGAACAAGCAGATCTATTAGAAAAGCTGATATGGACTGTGTTTTCTCGTAACAATATCTAATGTAATAGTGTTATTTTGTGACTAATATTACCGCTGTCTGATATTATCGCTGTCTGATAATGCTATTTGATCCATTCTTTCATAAAGATGCAAAGATGGATGGTTTGAGGCCATGCTAAACATCCACATACTTTGATTTGACTATATGCGAATGGTTGGGTGGTAATGGCAACTAGTCTCACGGTCTAATGGCCAAATGCAGGGGTCAATTTCACTACATATTGTACTTTTGTATTTGCAACTGTGTATATGATGACGAATTTTGAATTCTGATTTGTCAACTAGAAAATTTGATAATACTGTAGCTTCTATAGTGTAGTGTAGTTATAGTATACTATGTACTATACTATAACTATATACTAGGGGTGTAACAGTACAAAAAGGTCATGGTTCGGTTCACACTATAGTTCTGACATCACGGTTCGGTACGGTTCACGATACAGTGAAGTTAAGTAATAAAAAATTCTACAGAATGAGGCTTGGTTTGTTTTTGTTTATTTTAAATAAACACCAGTGTATTAACCAGTAAACACACACTCTTGCTTATATGTTCATGTATGTGTAAGGCAGCAGAAGTGTTCCACCAGTAGGTGGCACTATTGCACCACACTACGACCCAGGTTTATGATTTACTGGCGCTTTTTGGACCCTTTGTGGTCCCATATTACTTCCATCATGTGTTCTCCCTCGTACCGTGTATTCTTCGTACGACATAATGTCCGAACCGTGACCCATGTACCGTGACGGTTCGGTACCAATACATGTACCGTTACAACCCTAATATATATATATAAATATTCGTCAACAAATGATTAGAAATGGACAGTGTTTTCTTTGTATTTTTTCTCATGCAGGAGAAGGGGCTCGCTCAGATTTGATCGTAAAAAACACGATCAGTGTGCTTGGACAGAACCTGTGGCCTATGTTGAAGTTGGTTCAGGGTTGTGTTTGTGTATCTGAGTGGCAGCTCAGCATGTCTTAAGGAAGCTGTGCAGCAGCCTGCCATTGCTTTATTTGTGCTGTGAGGTTTGTGAGAGCTTTCGGCACAAACGTTTTAGACTCCTGCTGTGGTTTTCGCTCGCCGCTGCTGCACTCAGTTTGGACATTCAAACCGAAATGTGCCCGTGTGATGTTTCTGTGTGAAGAGTACGGTCTGAGCTGATGGAGTGTATGCTGCTGGTAACTGGAATTTTCTCAAACCTTGACTCATGTCTCATTGCCGTGTGATTAGTCGTGATTAGTGGACTGGTTGGATCGCTAAGTTAATTACTTGTGGGTAGAAAAGGCCCACAAAACTCCTTCTTTTCCATTGCAGAGTCATTCCTGCTATAGGATCCATGTTTCACTGGCAATTGAGTTGGGCTGATTGTCTTTACTGATGTATTTGTGTATCTGTGTAATACTAATATGTATATTAATATGTTTTGATGTTGTTGTATTTCTTAACACTGTGTTTTTGTCAGCCTCCAGACAAAATAAAAACCTTAATATTTGGGCGCCACATTATTTTTTTAGGAGCCAAAATCTCTGTCAAATATGATATAAATGAAAAAATGTTGTCATGGCACATTTTGTCTCCAGTCTTACCCCTTGTAAAGAGCGTTAAAACGAAACAAGAAATCACGACATGGACTAAATTGTTGCCAAAGTAAAACATCGTGTTTCTTGTGTAGTTAATGTTTATTTTTCTTACATTTTAGAACACGCTCTGTCAACACTGCTCTCGATAGAGATTAGGGCTGGGTTCAAAAAATCGATTCACTGATCAATATCGATTCTCGTTCAAAAAATACGATATTGATTCAAAAATTTGCGGATTGATCTTCTCCTGTCGACTAATTTAGATTAATTGTCTATTTAATCTAATTAGACAATAATATAATCTTGGATTGGTTGGGATATCCTCCACTCAAGTCAATTTATAACCAAGCCAAACTAGTATTAACACAAAGAAATCTGTAAATAAATTGATATCGAATCGAATTGAATCAGATCGAGAATTGAAACGGATCATGACCTTGTGAATCGGAATCAGATCGATTCAGGAAATCGGCAACAATACCCAGCCCTAGCGGTTAGTGTTCTCCTCAAAGCGTGTTGAGCTGTCTAGTGACCTTACGTAAATGGAAGCTTACATATCTAAAGGTAGCACTGTGTGAGTTCTAGTTATTGGGTGGAAACTAACCATGACAACATTAGGGAGAAAACTGTTGCAACCAGAAATTAAAATGGGCTGAAACACACCATAGACCTGATTTTGCTCAGATTTTGAAAATCTCTGAAAATCTTACTTCCCACCTTAAGTAAGACATTCATAATTACCTGGAGCAGGTTGGGCTGAGCAAGAGGTCTCCAGGATCAGGTAAAATTGATCAAGGGAATTGTCAGCATAGATGAACACTACCTATGGCTGTTTTATACCTTTTCTAATATGTTCATGAAATAAAGTGTAACTTCTAGAGGTGAACAAGCCCCAAGTCCAGCATACAGTCCACAAAGCCAATGAAGTCTGCCCCATTTGAAGTTATTTGAATATTGTATGTAATTGGTATTACGTTATAAATTATTCACACATTTCTTGTTGAAAATTCTAGTCAGTGACCATATTTTAAAATATCCATGAGACAGAACATTACCATGTGAATGGAAGGTAATGACTGAAACATAGCTTGCCAGACTGCTTAACTCTGCAGATCATATAGAAACAAGGCAGTTTAGTGTTTCTGTTAAACATAAGTTGTTTGACAAGCATTTGGCATTTCAAGTGTCTGGTTTCTTGTAGGCTACATAGCTGAAAAGCTTGTTTAGATGATTGTGTGTTATGTGGGGAGCTAGGACGCAGCAGTTGCAAGAAATGAAACAATGTCGAGTTAAATTTATATTGTCAACAATTTCCACAAAATTGGATCAAAAGCAAAAATGTTTTTCACAAAAGATATGTATTTAAAGTAAACTGAAAATAAGAAAAAATTATATAAAATACACTATCTAATTCACCATTTTGGAGTGTACAAATAACCTTTAGTAGATTTTTCATGTAAATTGTGAAATTTTTCTTTTAATATTTAAAGGGTCAGATTTGATTCCCTTGTCTAAACTGCTCTTAAAAACCTGTCCTGATCCTCATGTAGGTGGTATCTACACTGAACAGCCACAACAGTAGCAGCACTGATAGACAGAGTAATAAACGCTGATAACTCATTCCTGTGGCTCTTGTAGAAGGACGTAATATATTGGGGGGCAAGAGTCAGTTCTGGAAGTTGATGTCTTAGAAATAGGAAAATCGCTTTGACAAGAACTAAGGTGTGATGGCTAGATGACTGGGTTAGAGCAGTGGTGCAGTGGTTGGTACCTACCAAAAGTAGTCCAAGCAAGGACAACTGGCGAATGAGCGACAGGGTCATGGGTTGCCAAGGCTCATTGATGCACATGAGGAGTGAAGACTGACCCATCTGGTCCGACGCCACAGAAGAGTTACTGTAGCACAATTTGTTAAAAGTACGATAAAATAATGTCAGAACACATTGTACATCACAGCTTGCTGCATATGGGGCTGAATAGCCACAGAACGGTCAGAGAGCCCATGCTGAGCCCTGTCCACTCCTCAAAGTGCTTAGAAGTGGCACATGAGTTTTAGAAATAATTCATAGAGCAATGGAAGAAAGTGGCTTGGTCTGATCATGTGGACAACTGGATGTGTGTGGGTTGTTTACCTGGAGAAGAAGTGGCACCAGGATGCACAATGGGACGAAGGAAACTCTGTGGAGGCAGTGTGATGCTCAGTGACAATGTTCTGCTTGGTCCTGGCATCTATCACCCACCTAAACATTGTTGCTGACCACGAATAGCCCATTATGATAGCAGTATTCCCTAATGGCAGTGACCTCAGTAGGATAACACATACTGTCACACTGTAAAAACTGTTCATTTCTCAGATCTCAATCTGATCGAGCATCTGTGGGATGTGCTAGAAAAATTTGATTGCTTGAGGGGGACCTACACAATACAAGGTGGGTGGTTTTTTCACCAGCGTATATGAAAAAACGAGGTT
This sequence comes from Brachyalestes nurse, assembly GCA_037974405.1. NCBI lineage: Eukaryota > Metazoa > Chordata > Actinopteri > Characiformes > Alestidae > Brachyalestes > Brachyalestes nurse. The sequence continues at coordinate 11,300,911 of JBBPCY010000013.1, forward strand.
TAGAGGCTGAGGTTTAGGTTGCAACTCAACAGTTCTGTTTGGGTGAATTCCTAGTGTTTGTATTCAACGCCTTATTGATAAGGTAAATGCTTAGACTGAATAGAAACCAATAGATTTTTCTTTCAGCTTTAACAAAAGGAGATGAGAGGAGAAAGAGAAAATGTGTGAGGAGAACAGGGAGAGGATATTATGTAGAAACAGAAGAGTAAATGTTGGGATGAAATAGTATGAAACTGTATTAAAAAGGTGTTTTATCAATAAAATCCAAGTGGGGAAATCAGTAAAATCAGTAAATATCACAGAGACAGACCCCTTATGTAAGATCAGGTCAAGCTTTCAAAACTCTCCTGTCGGAAAATTCTCCTCATTATTTTAATTAAGGAAATGCACTTAACACACTTACTGGTTTATAAAAAAAATTGAATGTAAAATCATCTACAATCATTTTAAAAGGTATATTTCAGCGGAAAAATGTACCAAGAATACATATTTAGTATGCAATATCATCTCCCAAAAAGATGTGTGTGGAAAATGATAAAATGTTGTGCTTTCTATGGCAGTCAGGAAGCACTTTCAGAGTTCCCGAAAGATCAAGGCACCTCAACTGAGCGGCTTTTTCTCATCCCTGAGCACTTATAGAAGCACTCAAGCTGCATATACTTGAACTATGCATAACAGTTTTCAACAGGGTGTGGGTGAGGGTGTGGCCTATGTACAGTGCATGAGACACAGAGTACTAATGTTCACTGGAGGACTGGTAATGTAGGTTTCACTAATTCAGTGCAAAATGTATTATGTGAATATGACTTATTAATTTGCATAATGAGGAGCTGGGATTGATGAGAATTTAATTATGACACTTCTTCGTTATTAAAGTGTAATCAGAGAGGACTCTCATTATTAACTCCCACCTTTGGTACAAGCATGGCCTGAACATTTCTCCCAGCTACCGTCTCGCAGCAAAATGATTTCCTTTTCCTATCGGCCAAAACGGAAACAATACAAGCTTCAAATCGACCTGCAATTACCAGCCTCATCCATCAGAAAGGGAGGGGGAAGAGTAAGAAACAGAATGGGAGGAAAGAGGGAAGGGGCTACAATTTTTTATGTCTTGCAATGCTATATTCATGTTAATATGTTCATTTTACCATACACAGATTCCCTACACACTTTCAAGACTAGACATCGAAATGTTTTAAAATGTAAAAAATCTTTAAAATCTCAAAAATGGCTTGACAATGCTCTAACTAGATACTACACATATTTAGTGCAGATAAATAAAAGTTCTTCACAACCTATTTAATACCTGCTGTGCGGCTACTCCTAGTATTTATAATAGTTTTTATTTAAAGGCCAGTAAACAAAATGCATGCATAGCATAAACATAGCAATCCAAGCTATGGATCTGGTCAAGTTAAGTCAAGTAAAGTCAACTAGGTTTAGTGTCAAAAAGTGCACACAGGACAAAACAGACAGTGCAAAGAGAGGACAAGGCATTTAATGCAATCGACTAAATGAATAACATATGTTCTAGCAGCAGAGTTGTTATGTGTGCAAGAATGCAGGATAGATAAACAAAGATAAATAATAATTTTGCAAATAATCACAACAGCAGGACAGCAAATGTGCGGTACACAATAAATATTTAATTTATTAACCCTTATAGTCATGCATGAACTCACCACAGCACAATGTTAAATTATTTCTCTACATTTTAACCTATTCATCAAGTGAAGTAGTGGGCTGCCGCCAACAAGGGGCACCCAGGGAGCAGTGTGTGGGGATCGTACCTTGCTCAAGGGTACCTCAGTGGTGACATTAGCAGTTGGGATTCAAATCCCAACCTTCTGATTGCAGGGCCCACACCCTAACCACTAGACCACTATAGGGGTATTTACAGTGGCAGTTGGGGTGTATGTTGTTTAAGGTAGAGCGGTTCAGTGTGTATATGAATTGTGTTAGGAGAAAGAAGTTCAGTTCAGGGGTGTCTTTGGGTGTGGGTGTCTGTGTGTGTGTGTGGGTGCTTGTGCTGGGGACAGTTTATGTTTCAGTTCTGGTTGAGGAGTCTGATGGCCTGAGGGAAGAAACTGTTTCCCATTCTGCCAGTGGAGGCCTGTATGCTACGGAACTTTTTGCCAGATGGCAGAAGAGAGAAGAGGGTATGTGAGGGGTGTGTGGGGTCAGCCACAATGTTGGCGGATTTGTGGATGCAGCGTGTGGTGTAAATGTCTGAGACAGATGGGAGAGAGACCCACGTGAACTTTTCAGCTGTCCGTACTATCCTCTGTAGGTTCTTGCAATCCAAAATGGAACAATTCCTGTATCAAGCCATTATGCAGCTATTGAGAATGCTCTCTATGGTCCCTCTGTAGACTGTGGTGAGGACTAGGGGAAGGGTGCTCTCTCCTCAGTCTCCACACGAAGTAGAGATGCTGTTGGGCCTTCTTGGCGACGGAGCTGGTGTTGAAGGACCATGTGACATTCACCAGAATGTGAACACCACTGAATTTGGTGCTCTGGATGATCTTCACTGAGGAGCTGTTGATGTTCAGCAGAGATGGCTCATGTCATGCCCTCTTGAAGTCAAAAACCATCTGATTTGTTTTGTCCACATTTAGAAACAGGGTTGTTGCCCCCTGACCAGTGGTTTGTACAAAAGAGAGCCCTTCAGATGAGATCAAGTGATGTGATGCAGTTTAGAATAATTGCACCTTTAGAAAGAGAGAGAAACTTTTTACATCTATTGATTAGAAGAGAATATGAAATGAAAGGAATGTGAGAAAAGAAAACAGAAGAGAACAGAAGGAGATAAGGAATGAGAAGAGACAAGATGAGACGAGATGAGAGACTGTAAGAAGAGAAGAGACGAAAGAAGAGAAAACAAGAGGAGGTGAAAATAATTAATGGGACAAAATAAGAGAATAGAGAAGAGTCTAAGAAGAGAGAAGAATAAGGAAATGACAAAGAGAAAGAAGAACAAACCTCTTGTGTCATTTGACGGAGTAACAATACCTGCTCCCCACTTCAGCACCCGAAATGCCATGGGGATTTTTGAGGCACTGGATTGTGTAATTTCATATTCAGTGTCATTCCTCAATCATGTGTATTTTTGCCCATGAAGAGAAGCCACATCTGTCTCTAATTGAGCCAGTAGATCAAGCATTCCCATCTGACAGCACATACACTAAGCCTGCAAGTTTAAGCAAGTATTAACCTTGCTATCAGTGAGATCTCCATCCTCTGCTGTTTTTCTCTTCTCTCTCACTGTGTCTAAACTTTTTGAAGCGCTATAGTTCCTCTTCTCCTTGACAGTATTAACAAGCAGTCATGGTGACTGCACTCTCTCTCTCTCTGTTTATATACAAAACCCGTCATGGTACTGGTACTGAATGACAACCACATGCATACACACACACACACACACCCCCAATAGCAATGACATCGAAGGAACCCTGTCGTCCATCTAGCCATATCTGCATGTATCATTAGCCAGTAAACACACACTCATTTATCCTTAGATACAATTCTCAGAACTCTGCTAACAGAGGCAGATATGGTTTTGTGTGTTATGTACAGTTGACTGAAAATTTTACCCCCAGACTTCCAGACCAGCTCAAGGAATAAAAATGTCATCATTTTGGAACAGAATTGTTATTTTGAAGGCTGTTTCCAGTTAAAACCATTATTATGACCCAAAACTTACTTACTATATTCATGTAGGCTCCTAGAGGTTGAGGATGAGTAAACTGAAATAACGGTTTTATTTTAGACACCAAAAGCATCCTGTAACACCTTAGCTACCTAATCAGCCCTTTTGAAAACAAACCCTAACAAACAGTTGTATTCTACTGGCACCAAAACACATGTGCTGGGCACAGTTACTAGGCTGTTAGACAAAAAAGATGCCCTTGTGGCTGAAGCTGCCTCTGAGACACATTCACAGCAATTAACTCCAAATGAGGCGGTCATTTAAACTACCTTCACCATTATTTCTGACAATGCAGCACAAATGTTGACTGACCAGCACAGAAGAATAAGCAAGTCTTTTGCTGGGGCAAAACCAGGATGGTTCAGTACTGACTGCAATTAGAAGCCCTACAAGGCAAATATTATATTTTAACTTTACTTGGTACCCCAGAAACATAAAATCCACCCTTGCTTATAAAAAATCACTATGTAAAAGAAAGCTTTTTTTGTTTTGTTTTTCTGTAGAAATGCTACATCTTGGTTAGCATGGCATAAACTAAAGCTACAGTCCTTTGTTCTTAAAGCCAAAACCTGGTATGTGTGGTAACCTAACATATAACTACAAAACATGGATTCTTCCTACCCAAATATATTAGGGATGTGTATATGTGTTTTGGAAGATTTTAAGTGAAGTGAAGTAATGAGGCTTTGAGTGTGAGGGGCTTTAGACAGGCAGTGAAGCGTTGGAAAGTGACTCATTTAAAGCCCTCTGTGCTCTCTAATGGGGACAACTTACAGCCCTACTCCACAGCCTAATCCATCCTAGCCCATTGTGTCTGCAGGTATTTGTTCCAACCATGGATTGCAGGCTCTAGACCTTGCTCAGAATGTAGACTTTGTGTTTTGTACATGTGCACTTTCATCGGGTTGAAAAAAAATGATGCATTTAAGTTCACTTAGTTCAGATGTGTACATCATTTCCTCAGGAAAATATGACATCAACATAGTCATTGCCAGCAGTAAGTAAACTAAAAAATGTAATGGTATTCATGTAATAAAACTCTTTCCAGTGGAAAGGATATAAATATATTTTCAATGCATTACATTTCTCAGTGGAGAGGTTAAAGATGTTAAAAGCAATCTTTGAACAGAAATGAGTATTTGCATTCAAAATTATACTTGATTGTTCAATGTTTAACCCTTGAGTCAGAGATATCACTATTGGTACTAAAAGCGTTGATGTGTTGCTTGCATATGAACATAGTGAACGTTGGAAACTGAATCACATTGTGTTACTTTTGTTGGAAAATAAATGTGTAGATCTTATGACACTGTATATAAAAAAGAGCCTTCCTCAGGTATGAGCAATCTAGCTCAACCCCCTCATTACACCCAAACCTGCTGCATGTCTTAGTTTGTCTCTGGCTGCGTTCTTCCCGAGTGATGTTTCCAAATGTCTCTTTAGTTCTGGCTACATTTGTTTGATGACAATGGGTTGATGGATTCCCCTGTATTTTGCCCATCTATATGTTTGTTGATTGTCTGCCCATCTGCTAACCCTGTGTAACGATTATAGGGTGTGGAGGATGTAAAAGGGACACACTTGGAAAACGACTGGGAATTTATTACAGCCAAAAAAACCCACTGTGTATAATAGCAAAACCAGGAATGGTACGATAAATTCAACATAGGGGTAATGGCTATTCTTGGCTTCTCTCTACAGCCTTGGGATATCAAGCACAGCCTGGCAATGGTTTGAATCCTACCTTGACAACCGGAAGTACCAGGTTTAATGGCAAGGCATCCAGTCTTCCCCACGAAGACTGTCCACTGGTGTACCACCGGGCTCAGTCCTTGGACCACTTCTCTTTTCTCTATATACTGGTTCTCTTGGGGATGTAATAGCCTCGCATGGATTTTCCAACCACTTTTATACAGATGACACTCAACTTATCCTCTCTTTCCCCTCCAGTGATGATCAGGTCTTGACCCGCATCTCAGACTGCCTGGCTGACATCTCCTCTTGGATGGCGGCCCACCACCTTAAGCTGAATCCCAGCAAGACTGAGCTGCTTTTCATCAAAGGGAGTCCATCTCCAAGCCATGACCTCACCGTTTCTTTTGAGAACTCTGTTATCATCCCCTCAAGGAAGGTAAGAAATCTTGGTGTTATGTTGGACGAAGATCTTTCATTCCTGTCGCATGTTGACCACCTCTCCAGGACCTGCAGATACCTTCTGTACAACATCAGAAGAATCCGACTCTTTCTCACCACGGAAGCCACACTGGTCATCTCTAGACTGGACTACTGCAACTCTCTCCTGGCTGGACTGCCAATGAAGGTAACGAAACCACTTCAGCTGATTCAGAATGAAGCTGCGAGGTTAGTCTTCAATCTTCCTAAATTCTCACACACCACACCTCTACTACAGGACCTTAACTGGCTCCCTTCAAGACCTTAACACTTTCCTTCAAGGCTCGTCTTGAACCTGCATTGCTCAAAAGAAAAGGGAAGACATGCATCAAGACTTTTCTCTGTCTTGGCCCCCCAGTGGTGGAACGAGCTCCCTCTTCCACTCCAATCTGCAGAGTCCTTCGCTGTCTTCAAACGTCGTCTGAAGACCCATCTCTTTAAGGAGCATCTTGGTGACTAACCAGTCCTCTCGTGCATCCTCTTATACATCTTTTCCTATATACAGTAATCCCTCGGTACTCACGGGAGTTACGTTCCAAGAGTACAAGTGTATAATAGAAAAACCTCATTGTTGTGTTTTGGTTAAAAAAAATGCATAAAAATACCCATTTTTATAGTGTAAACCCTAAATATCCTCCCATATATGCTCCCAGAACACTTTAATTTCATTTTAAACTCAGTTTAATGCATTACCCTTAAAGAAAATGTAATGGTAAAC
>JBBPCY010000013.1:11307609-11331082 GCA_037974405.1 Brachyalestes nurse
CGATGTACATCATATTTACGTTAAACGGGGGTGTCGTGTGATTAAACAGTTTGTGGAAAAATACCTGTTTCACACACACCGTCATCGTGTGTTTGCGTGCGTGTGGGCAGGGGATCGATTTTCGAATAATATTCTAATAGTTCTCATCGATTTTTGAATAGTGTTTTTGTAACATTAGGGTTGACCGACAGTACAATGAACACAGACAATGATATTTATAAAGAGTGCAAACAAGACAGGCTTACAAATCAGACAGGTGAGCAATGATGCAGGAGCTATGGAACTACACATGTAAACAAAAATAGGAACCATGTGGACACAGAACATGACAGAACAAGTCATATAGGAGGAAGGGGAACACAAAAGGGTGAGACTACAACCCCTCCAGGGCACATTTCCCAAAGTGCAAAATACTGCCACAGGAGCTGGCCAAGAAGAGGAGTAAAGGGCAGGACAGGCAGACACCAAGATGGGGATACACAAATAGAACAGGTTGACAAACCAAAAAAGGAAGACGGGAACTAAATGCAGATAGAGTACATTACAAAGACAGACCCGGATTGAATACGGAACAGAAGGTTAGAGTTAGAAACAGGAGGCTGAACTTGGGCGCATACACATGAATGAACACTAGACTGGCCATAAAACTGGACAGGGGCCTGAACAAAGGACAGCTTGGAGGGGCCGGAGACGAAATTGAGTACCGGGCAGGAAAGGGGACTGGACAGAAAATACAGCTTGAGATGGGACACATGGCCAAAAAGGGATAGAGATGGGGCAAAAGACTATACACTGAGCAGGACAGGAGACTGGACACAGGACCAGACAGGAGACTGGGTCAAAGGTGTAAGATGGGACTGGAGATGGGTTGAAACACTTGACTGGATGAGGAGCAAGATGGCACAATGACCAGGACAGGGACAGAGATGGTAACAGGCACAATCATGGGAAACATGACATGGACAGGGACAGACAGGAAGGAAGACACCAGGATAGGGATAAAGACTTCAACTGGAACTGACACAGGAATGGAAACAAGGACATGGATAAGGTATGGACACATGAAATGGGAAGCAATGTTTAAGTGCAACAAGAGACTGGAAAGCCAGTAACATGGGACCAGAGGCAAGGCAGGCTGGGTGTCCGCTAAGGTAGGGCCGAGTGTCTGGGAACCCAGTGAGGCAGGAGGCTGGAGTGTAGTCAGTGCAGGCTCTAGAGATAAGTGTATCTGCTGCTCAGGCCCAGGAGACGAGTGTGTCTGCAGCACAGGTTCTAGAGATTGGTGCATCTGCTGCTTGGTCTCTGAAGACAAATGATCAGGATGCTCAGGCTTCATAGACTGATCTGCTGGGTGCACGGGCTCTGAAGACCGGTGTGCACGTCACAAAAAAACAAAATATGGAGTTGTCAGTGGTGAAGAACCAGCAGATGGGGGTGCTGACAGCAAAGAACCACTAAACGGGGTACCGGCTCCCCTTGACCTGCAGCTTTGGGAGCTGGTAGCTCTGCATCAGGAGCCTTAGATGCCAGTGACAACCTGGTAGCACTGGGAGTTCCTCTGGCATCTTGGGGTCTTCTAAATCATCAGGGGGCACCACCAGCAATGAGCACCTCCACAATTCACCGGGGGCCACAGCAACATGAGGTCTGGAAACCGAGGAGCCGGGCCCGAGAAGAGAGCTAGCAAAGGCTTTCTAGGGGCAGCAGTGAAGGCCAGCCCAGCATCATCCTCTTGTACACTGGACAGCATGTGGGAACTGGGAGCCAGTACAGCCATTTCATCCATGTTCGGGGCAGAGGATCCAAGGGCCGAACGCACCACAGCCATAGAGATAATGAGGAGATCTAAGGTATTGTTAGGGTTGACTGACAACACAGTAAACACAGCCCATGATACTTATATAGAGTCCAAACATAGAACAGCTGGTGGCAGGCTAGGAGTGGAACTACACAAAAACAGAAAATCACATGTGGGCAGAATATTACAGAACATAAAGTCAATGAAATTACTTGGCAAAATCTGACACATTTGATTGTTCAAGGTGACACATTTGATTGTTCAAGGCAAATGATTTTGAAAGATCCAATGCTACTGAAGAAAACAATGCTACTGCAGATTCCAGTCAAAACTTAAAAAATGGACGTGTGCTTATTTTAACTTTCATTTAAAATAATTAAAATATGTCATTTACCTGCATGTGTTCAAACCCTGAATGCAACTGTATTCACAAAGTGCTGTTTAATCATTTTAATCATTGCTTAGTTATTTTAGTTTAAATGAGCAAAAGTGAAACCTCAAGTCATCTGGGACTGAACCGCTTATAGCAGGTGCATCGGAAATTCCTGGAGGACTCCAACATTGTACAAGTTACTGCTTTCCTTGCTGCAACACACCAAATCCACACAATATGTGTTACAGCTCATGCATCCCATTTCACTTTTGTTCTTGCTTCAACATATTCCATCCTTTATCTGAAAGCTGGAATCCCCAGGGGAAAATTCCCCACACCCAACATAATGTGCCCTTCACTATTCCCTTCAACAAAGTTAAGAATTTTTTAAAAAATCCTTTGAGCTTGAAGTGTATTCCAGAGTCCTTTGCAAAGAATGTTGAGTGTGTTTAACTAATGCAGAATTCATGCAGGTTTGTTGAATTTCAAATTATTTTCCAAAAATGTTTCCTATGCATGATGCATGCTTTATAGAACCTGCACAAAGCTGGCATTATTCAAACCTACCTTTTATGTTACAGAGAAGTTGTCAATAACTGGCTTGTAAATTAAAAAATGAATGAATAAGTGTGGTATGAAATATAAATCATGGTTTTAAATCAATGCCATTGATGGAACTGAAGGGTTACATGCTTTATTTGGTGCTGTGTGTGGATTATAATGAAAAGGCAATTTAATTCAAAAGAAAGTAGGTCTTGATTTTATTAATTCTGTCCTTGCTGTTTCAGGTGTGTGGGTGCAAAAATCAGCTACTGTCGTACAGGGGTCAGTTAACTGAAAACTAAACTGACTCAAATAAACCAAATACAGGTTTTATAATATGATTGAACAATCATGGCTATGAGGTATACATTGGATCAAATGAGCAATGGACCTGAAACCAGAACTCCAGGGGCCCCTGACATCCATGTTTTTCTTGAGTCCCTGTTTGGTACAACTAGGATTACAGGGGTTCATTGTGTTACGCCACAGATCCGTTCCTTCGACAGTGATGGAAACACACCCAAGCCTCAGTATGGACTGCCTGTATAGCAAAAATGTGGACTGTTTGGAAAGGGTCTGTGTTTAAGATTTTAAGGATCTGACTGAATAGTTTAATCTCACAGAGAAGTATAATAAGTGAGATCCTATCACATCTCAAATGAAGTTGTACGAAAAGCGACAACAGAAAATGCCAGCGATACCAGCTGGCTCATGCAAATTTCTGTACATGTTCAACTGTGTTGAATCTCCAACTAGACCTCACTTACACCTGCTCAACATGCATACTCCAGATTGAGTTCTTCAGGAATGACCACAAACGTGTCTTTTGTTTTGTTGGACAAGCTTTACTGAACAAAATCATATTCAATCCAGTGAATTCAGGCTTGAATTAAGATTCACTTTTAGTTTTCTGCTATAAGTGCAATATTACTGAGCTGGATTAAGCTGATGCAGTTTGGAGAAGACAGGCTTGCCACCATACTGGCTGACAGAAAAGATCCATCCAGCCACTAATAATATAATACGTAAAAATAAATATCATTTGAAACTAAAGAATTTCTTGTGTTTTGGGAACATTTCTCATTAGGTTTTAGGTATAATGGGATTCTAGAAAGCTTGTCCAGTCTCACAGTGGCTATGGAGGAGCACATATGCGGGTGGATCACAGGTCCATATAAATAGAATTTGACTAGCTCCTTACCAATTTGGTAGAGTTGTGAAATGATGCCAACTTTGACAATGCTAGTCTTCTTATCACCCAGTTATGACACCCCCCTTAGCTGTATCCTGTCTACAGAACTATATGCCTAAACTCAGCATCACCCAAAAAGTTTTTGACAAAAAAAAACCTTCCAAAACTTAGAAATCACTTGTCGGCCTTCAAACAGCACAGAAGCAAATACAGCTGCGATGAGTCTTTTACCTTTTCATGCTCTTTTTTTTTATTCCCCTCTCCCCCAGCTCAGAAGCATGCCTGAAGACACTCTTTCATTTCCCTGCAAAAAAGGGAGAGAGAAAGTCATTTAAAACTTATGACCTGCACCAGTCTATTCTACCTTCTCACTTTCTTTCTTGTGCTCTCATCAGCTCACCAGGCTTTCTGGCATAGTCTCCTGCATTTGAAACGTACACACAAATTGATAGGCAGGAACTTAAAGGCCATTTACTCTTTGAATTTGGGATTGTAAAAGGCAATAAGCCAATATTTGCTTGCTGGAGGTTTTTTTTTTTGGCAAACCTCACGGAAGAAAACTGAGGTTGTGTGCCGTGTGTGAATGTGTGGGCGGGTGCGTGTGGTGTGTGCATGTAAAACGTGAGCATGAGCAGGTACTAAGTGTACTAGGAAGAATGTAAAGCAATGTTTCAGTCATTAATCACATTGATAAAATTTTCCTCTCTAGTCAAATGACCCAAAAATGTGTTTTTTCCTTCAAGGTTCACTCCTGTAGTTTTGTATTTGAGATACAATGCTGAAATAGTTTGCCTCAGACTGCTTTAAGTGGCTAAATAATCTAAATATATGCTTGCTTGTATGGTTTCTAAGACCACTATGGCTGAGACCAAAATTCTCTTCGGCCCAAAATGGTGTGTCACAATCTAGGTGTACTTTTAATGGTAATAAAATTGAGAAATACATTTAAAACGTTGTTATTCACTTCATCTTACTCAAGGCTGAAGTTACACCACACTGATCAAAGCAAACACAACAATTTTCACTTTCTATAACAAGAAATCAAGTATATCAAGTATATTCTATAAACAAGAAGTCATTGTTTATTCTAAATATCAAGAGGTGGAATGACATAGTCAAACCTCTCTATTACAGGATTCTACTGGAAGACACAACATAGTGCTTGGTACTCAGAAGTAAAAGTAAAAAAGCATGCCGATGCCATCTGTAGCAATGGATTTTAAAATGATGAACGAATTTACAACCAACAGAGCCAAGTTTTAACTAAACATACCGAAAGGTATAACCTTAGATGACCAATCATTCTCAGCTATCCCAGACATTTGATTTAGGGCGCACACTGAAATCACCTTAGCAAATTATTTTATTAAAATTGCTGGAAATAGGAACCCTTGCTTTACAGAGTAAGAACACATATAATTTGGGATTTAAGATTATTTGTGATTTGAGGATAGTGTGATGTCCTAAGTGTGCACGACAGTAACAAGTTCATAAATTGAGCCCCTTAACTCCAGTGCACAACTGAAGAAGAAAACATCCAAACATGGCTGATCAGCTACACTTTACTGTAAAGGCGATAGAGTATAAATGTGATAATTAGATTTTTGCAGAGCCATCACTTTAAATTTTTCTGCTACCTGAAAATCTCTTATACATGTACACACAGGGAGGCCTTAATGCTGCAGGAGAGCTCTCGCTCTCTCCCTGGACATTAAATTTAATGTGTCAGGTGCTAGCTGGGTGTCATAAATTCAGGCAGGCTTACGTGGGAGGGTGCAGTGCAGGGAGGGGGGGGTTTAATTTGTGGCCAAAAAGGAGGTATTTTTTTCAACATGGCTATAAAACAGAGAGAGACTGAGACAGAGAGACAGAGAGAGAGAGAAAACTTGGCACTGTAATCTGGCCAAACTCTCTCAGCCCTTGACTGCTGACATCACCTTCGATCAAGTGTAAACTATTATAAAGCAAAGGTTTGCCATTTATTTAACCCATCCCCAGGAGAATAGGAAGGATGGAGGAGAGGATGGAGGAAGAGAGGGATCAGACAGACAAATGTCAGCTGTTCTCCAAGGCTTTGCCCTCTTTCTTTCATGCAGTCTCCTTGTTGAGGCTGTTTTCGTTCCCTTTTCAATGTCTGACTGTTTCTGTTTCTCTTTGTTTCGCTCCCTTTACAGAAACAAAAATGCATACAGTCAAAAACTCCGAAAAATACAACTGTGTCAAAAAAGTGTTTAATACTCATATTCTTACAAACTCACGATATCTACTTTAACCCCATTATAAGCCAAGTAAACAGAGGTGCAAATTGCAATGTTTTAACTTTTAAAATTGTTATTAAGATCCTACACTTCATCTAACTGATTTAAAAATAATATATTTTCAATAAAATTCAGACAGTTTTTGTAATGATGAGATGGGGGAGGACTCAACTGCAGTTTAGTTTAATGGAATAAAAAGAGAGCTCACATTCAAAAACAGAACAAGTTCAGTTGTTGGCAAACAGTGACAGTAGGGCAAGACAAAAGACATGATCCAAAAATAGCCAAAATAGAGTCAAAATCCAAAAACAGGAGCGTCATAGGCATGGCTAGTCAAAGCAAAACAATCAAAATCATGCAAGATACAGACCTTTCGCTGAGTCATTAAATAGTGCTATAAACAGGAAGTCCTTAGGTAAACTTAGTTCTTGTCCATAGCTCCTCCACCAGCAAGGAGGGTGAACTGCAGCTCAGGTTGTCACAATTTTAAAGTTTGTAGATCAGTTTGTGTTCAATATAAGTGTCAGGTACCATGCATTTAAGTGTTACAAATGTAAATATAACAGTAAGGCTTTATGTCAGCCACTCTAGCCCTATTAAACTTAGATTTTTCCTCTAATATGAATCTGCAATGTCCATATAATAGTCACAATAATTCAGAGAAAATGACCTGTAATTGGCTAAAGCTGGAGCTCTCTCAGTAATAGCAGTTCTGTTTGAACTGGCCTCGCGGTAATATAATAACTAAACCTGGTAATAGACAAGTTTGTGTGCTGTGATTATTCAGGAAACAATTCTGTACAAACTGGCCACACAAATTCTCATTCAAATTACATTAGAGCCTCAACCTATAAAGTTGATCCAGCACCAATGGGGTTTTATGTTATTGACTAGGGTTTACATGTTTCATGAATATCATGTTTCATGAATTTCCCTTACAGCTCCAGGACATCCAGTGTTATAGCTGCTGCAGTGCTAATCTTCCTCACCTTCAGCCTCAGTCAGCTCAGAGAGTAGCACAATAAAACCGGTGCCCTTATGGGCTACATGTGCATCTGCCTGTGTATTCAGATGAACAATAATGGAAGACTGAGAGAGCGAGATAGCCAGTTAACGGAGAGCGTAGGTGGGCCGCCTTCTTCTAGCAGGGAATCAGTTCTTCTGCTCCTGCATCTTTCACACACCTACAGAAAGATTTCATTTAGCAGCCTCAGAAATGAGCTTCCCCACTGACTACACAATAGCATAACTCCCCACCCCCCAGTGTTAAAACTTTAATATAAGTCTGTGTGTGTTTGAGAGGGAAAGCGAGACAGAGAGAGAGAGAGACAGAGGGGGAGAGATAGAGAGAGGGACAGAAACAGAGAGAGAGATAGAAAGTGAAAGGGAGAAGAAGAGAGAGATAGAGAGAGGGAAGAGAGACAGAGAGGGAGATAGAAAGGGAGAGGGAGAAGAAGAGAGAGATTGAGAGAGGGGAGAGAGATAGAGAGGGAGAGAGAGAAAGACAAAGACAGAGAGAAAGAGACAGTGGCATATGGAAGGAGATATACATAAAAGTATGAGAGAAAGGATGTGAGGAAAAAATGCAGATAAAAAGTTCTGTCCATGTGACGCATGACCTAAAACATGTCGTTTTTGGGTCTGCAAGGAAGGCACAAAATGCACTTATATGAAACGTCTTTGCAAAAAGGACTTTGAATTTTACACTCTGTGATTTAGCTTCAGTTTTTATTCAATTCACTCAAATTTAAAGTACTACAAGCCTCTCGTGGCCAACATGCCGGCGTGTGCGAAAACAATAGGAAACAATTTAATCATAAAACCAAACCAATATTTCAATCAGCAAAATACTTGATCATGTCTTTCTACTCACTCTAAAAAACACTCATACATCTTCTGAACACCCTGCACCGGGTGGCGCCCCGCCCAGGGTGAGTCCCTGCCTCGCGCCAGGGTACCCGCGACCTTAACGAGGATTAAGCAGCTACAGAAGATGAACGAATGAATGAATGAAGTCTTCTGAACTGTAGGAACTGTGGCTAATATGTACAAATAAACTACAACAAAACCAACTGTGTACATTTAGTAAATTATTAATTCTGAAATGCCACAAAGCATATAAACCTTTCTTTCACGACCAGAATTCATTAAATGTCCTTGAAACGAGAATAAGCAGACTTTGACCATAAAACACCTTCATATGATTAAAGCATCAGCCCTTCATGGTACAGTTGTCCTGTTGAGTTTAAAAATTGAATGATGTATCTATGCTGTCCATTTTCTTGTTTCCCAAACTTTCCTTAGCTGGAATAAAATAACAGCCAAGTAGACTGTTTTGGCACGAGAGAACATCATTTATAAGGACCATTACCTCTCTGTCACTGAAATTTGATTTTCTGCTTTGGCTCAAGTTTCTTGAAGAACCATGTGAACCATGATGTTATCCAAACCATCATCATGCATCCATGCATCAAGAAAGTTTTGTAAAACGAAATCCAAAGCCTTTACACTGAGGCTAGACAAAACTAAACCCAACAATGTTGCCACAAGTCCAAGAAGTTCCATGCAAAGTTCAAGTCACAGAATATCAAAAATGGAAAAACACAACAACTAAGAATTTATGCTGCGCACACATCCAGTGTGCCTCAGGCCACTAAAGCAGGACAAAAGCTAGTCTGTCATTTCTTCATTTCTCCATCTCCCACATCACTCCGTTTACATGTTCCCCCTGAGCTGCAGGCCTTTGTCTTTCACTTTCTCTCTATTTCTTTCTCCTCCAGGTGTGTTTCATTCTCTTATTCATTTGAAAATATACTCCCTCTCCTCGGTCTTTGGACCGGTTTTTGGTTAAATAGGCAAACTGAGTCGGTAATTGACCAATCTATGCTCTGCTCTCCAGTGCATTGTGTTTTATACCAGCTGTTGCTACGTCAACCTCAGCAAAAGTCTCATTCAACCTAGTACATTTTGGATGGAGGTTATATTCACTACTGAACTTTAAAATGGTGTGGAGCTGAGTTGTGCGTTACAACTGTGTTGTTGGAGCTAATGTAGAGTAGGGAGGCCAGGTAACGAATAACCTAACTGAAAAAGCACCAACAACTGCTAGTAAAACAGATATTAGGCTGTTCCTCCTTGCTGTCTCACTGGATAAATCAGACTCTGCGTGTCTGACTCACTCTCCAAAGCGAGTTTTCCAGTGTGTGGAAAGAGCACGTGTTTGTTTACAGGGTGAAACGGGGCGTGTTCTCACCGCCCCCTGCTGCACAATGAGCCAATCACACCACTGCTATTCATTTATTCAGATTGCTGTTTTACATCTGAATACCTGAGGGGCGTGGCTACAGCGTGCAGCGGGACAGAAAATCGCATGCTTTCTTTTTATCCTATTTACAAAGCGCCATCGATATATTTTATTTTAAAAAAGCTGAGTGTTCAAGCATTCTAGTGGTGTTACTTATATGTTTCTAGGACAAAAACCCACAGAGCTTTTGATTGTTTTGGAAAACTGAAAAGGATCAATTTGGATCCTTCGACCTCAGAGGGTTAAAAATACACAATAAAAGATGTGATCTACCGTAACGAGTGTGTACCGTCTTATTGAGCATTCTGTAAAGTCTGTCCTAGTAACAGTTGCTACCAAAGATCACAGTTGAGGGCAGAGCACTGATGGGTCAATTCTCAATGTGCAGCATTTGCAATATTACCAGTTACACACACAGACACACACACACACACACATACATACACACAATCTCTCTTCTCTTCAACTGTGTCCAAGTCCTCTTAATTATAGTTATTTGTGACACACGTTGGTTGCCTCTCTGCATTTGAAAGCCTCTCTCTCTCTCTCTTTCTCTCTCTCTCCCTCACTCTCTCTCTCTCGCTCTTCCTGTCCAGCTTCTTGAGCTAATGGGTAACTGGCTAAAATGCTCATTAATCTCAATATCGCAGTCAAGTACATTGTTCTTCCTTGTGACTGTTACTGTTTCCATGCCCGTGAGAAAGTGGCTTTTACGGTTCCCATTATCTGGCAGCGAATTATATTTTGATGTGGCAGAAAACAGCAGGTCACAATCAATCAGGCTCGCCGTGAACTTTGACATTCAGTAAACGTCAAGCAATATTTATATGCGCAGCTGAGTGGCCAATGAGAGTGCGGGCCTGTAGATTACTAAATAGAATAACAATGGCTTGAGGAGTTGCCCGTGCGCCGCGTGTCAGCCGGCGCAAGTGAGAGAGAGAGATTAAATGAGTGTGCTTATTTGCTGGGGTGTGCTCTGACTGGTGAGCAGGGAGAATGCCACAGGCTCTCTTGCTCGCCGTCTCTAATGAAGCATGTGATGTGTGCATGAGATGTGTGGTGGCACACGAGAGAAAACTAGAGGCACAGAAATGTCTGCACAAGATTCCCCCCCCATGAATGCATTCTGAGCTACCCTTAGTGTGAAGGAATGAATTGGCGATAACCACACCAACAAATAACCCTCAAATGTGCCGCAGTGGCATCAGGCAGTCTGGAAGTTATTTTTCAGCTGTAAAAAGCAGACCATCCCGTTCGACAGGTCCACAACACAACACAGTGAAAGGAAGTGTGCTTTTCCAACTAACAGTAAAATCCACACAGTGGCAAAGTGAGCAGTGTCAAACTTGCATCAGGTATACAGAGTGAGTTTACACAGTCCAGTGCAGCCGATGCTTCAGGATTCGCATCGTGAGGGAAACATTTATAGCGTGCATTAAATGCCCTCTTTGTCATGCAGGTACCAATTCACCCATAATCAGCCCAGAAACCATTCTTCTCTCCAAGCACACTCACACATATATACACACCCACACAATGTTCTACCATTTTTATGGGAAATAACAACCCTGTCAGTACTGTTTTTCATTTTTCTTCTCTTCCTCTCTTCCTGCGTCCTTTTCCCTTTCTTTGATTGATTGTTTTAATTTTAAAAACACACTTATCTATTTATTTTTCTTTCGCTTTTTTCTCCCTGCAGACCTCCTATCGGTCAGGGCCAGGTCACTCCATTCCAATTTTGGCGTAAAATGGGAAAATGCAAAAAGATACTTCCCCTCTCTCTTTCTGCTTTTGTTCCCTCTCACTTTGGTGCCTCCATTATTTTGACCTCCACATTTTAAAATAAGGTGAGGAGAAAGGGTAAGAAAAGCATTGAAAATTATGCAGCCCCAGCAGTGTGAAATGAATTGTAAGAAGTGCAAAACATAAATGTGCGATGTGAAAAGGACACGGTGGAAAGCAGCGTATTCAAACTCAGCAGGCAAAGAGCTTTCGTGGATGGTCAAATTACGGTCAGAAAGGTTACAGCCGAAAATGTGTTTTACAGGCAAGATTTTGCTAAAATGTACATGCACACAAATGCATGTCCTCACTGCCATTTAGCCCTATGAATCATGTCAGTGCTGGGCAATGGAGATGGAGCTGAATATTATAACATTTTTCAAATGTATCACAGTGTCTCATGATTATTAAGTTACCGTTACTAAAGTTAATGAACCTGCTTCATGAGTACTGATGCTCTGGCCTAAAAGCATCTTGCCTTGGAAAAAGAAATTATAGTCAAATAGAAAAAAGTCTTCGAGAAAGGACACAGGAGTTCCAACTCCCAGTCCAGGGGACTATGCACATGTTTTCCCTTGTCTAGCCCACTGGATCCAACTCATTAGCTGTATGACATGGATCCAACTCATTGTGATGTATGACATGAGGTTTGTTTAAATAAAGGCTTGGGGTCTCCAGGACTATGGAAATCAGCCAAAACTAAAATTCAGGACACACTGGACCGAAAAACCATAAACAAAAATAGTTTACATTAAACAATTAGTCATCCCAGACAATGAATTTCATTAGATTTTAGTTTAGCATTTGTTCTGTAGTTTGCAAATGTTTTCATAATTTTGGAATGGACTGCATAGTGTGCTCGCAGGGACTTTGAGCTTCTTTAAGCTTGCTTTGCTGTATTCTGAGCCTGACGTTGTGGTGCCATGTGGGATATGGAGAAGTTCTAAGGTGTTGTACTCCCTCTAAATAGGAATGATGAGTGATTACAGGCCGCTTGTCTGACACCCCCGTTTTCTCTAATGCTGCAGCTGTAATTGCTTGAATGGCTCTGCACTGGCCAGCTTAGGAGAAGGAGAACAATGTTCCTAATCATACAGACAAGCAATTTTTATCATTATTTTTCATTCTCATTGCACTTAAACGTATTTGTAATACTGACACCTTATTATAGGGGGTGGTCAAAATGTTCAGCTGTCAAATTTTGGTGCATCCTTTTTGAGACATCAGTAGTGGTATATAAGTAATTATGATCTACTACACACTGTTACCTAGGTTTTCTATTAATTGTCTCTTTTTAATAGGCATGTTAATGTCATAACTGACCATTAGGTCAAAGCAGATCTAAAATTAACTATCACAGTCCCTCTAATGTCTTTTGATCTTTGGGACAAATTTAGTCCTCTAGTGTATGAGGATGAATAATGAATACATGGGCATAATACTATCAGCTACAGTGAAATGCCGTCAATATTTGAAACCAATCTTCAAGCGTGTGTGGTAACATCCAGGTTGTTGTCAATAGTCACCAGTTACTGTGTAGACATTACAGGGTTGGGGTCAATTCAGGAACTCAATTCAGTTTGCTGTAGTTCTTGTTCGGTTTCAATTCCAGTTCCATTTCCTCATTTGAATAAGAATTGAATTGGGGTTTCAAGAAGTGGAATTCATTTCAATGAATTGTATGAACTGCTTTCATCTGGTCTGCTTTTACTTATAGGCTGGGTCCAGCAGGTGCTATATACTATACAGGCATTCACTGTAATAATTCCAGTCAGTTGTGCTTGTGTGATGTACTTGAGCTGTCTTCAGCTGCTAAGTTTGGCTTGTTTGAAGGGGCTTGCTGTCTTTGAAGTGGCTTGTCTACCTTGTTGTGGAGTTGGGCACATTGGGTCAGCTATCCTTGTTGCTTATCCCATTATTTGAACTTCTCTCGCAAAAATTAAGTTGACTTGCTCTAGCTACCCCAGCACTTGTATTCTCTTGTCTGGAAACCGGCTTTGCTCTTTGTGTTTGTTTGTTTTACATCTTAATTTTTTCAATAGCTGTACACACATCCCACCATCCTAAAAGATGTGCTCTTTATTAGAGGGGCAGTAAACCCAATAAACTTTTGCATCCTTCTCTGTCCATCAATTATCTAACTTTGATTCATGGTGGACTATGGAACTGTCAGTCTTCTATACAAAAGACAGATCTCATCTCTGGTTTGGCATTTTTTCACTCATTCCACTTCTTAGTTCTTACTGAAACATGGATTACAAAAACGAATTAGCTCTCGCTTCTGTGTTTGCCAGCTTTTGCTCTGTACCTCAACAAGTCTCTTCCAACCCATAATGTGGGTAAGGTCCTTGACCTACTCAACCTTTTGCTTTCCCCTCCATCTCTCTGACCAAGCCAAAGAACTGAGAGCAGCAGAAAGACGATAAGGAAATCACATCTTAATCCTGATCTCCTCTCACATGTCTTCTTTCAAAGTTCACCACTAAGATATCTGCTGCCAAGTCTTCCTTCTTCAAAGCCAAGTTAGAAGAATCTGCATTCAATTGCAAACTCTTTGCCACATTTTCTTCACTTTTCACCTCTTGCTCCTCCTGCACCTTCTTCCATCCCCTTGAAGGACTTTGCTATCTTTGTTGATGAAAAAAATTGACAAGATCAGATGATCCTTCCCTGCAGTCATCACCCCTCTCTTCTACTCTAAACCTACGGACAGCCCCCACTGACCTGCTTTGCCCCACTTTCCACAAATGATATTCCTCATCTCCTGACATCCTTCAACCCTATCACATCACCACTTGATCCAGTCTTGTCGATCATCAGAGCCTCCTGGCTCCACTCACCAAATATGGAATCACTGGTCCTGCTTGGCAATGAATTCCATCCTACCTGGATGGACACAGTTACCAATAATCACGGAAAGAATCTATGTCTGCCCCATGAAGACTCACCACTGGTGTTCCCCAAGGCTCTGTGCTGCCCTGTTTTCTTTTTCTTATATGCTTGCACTCTTGGCGATGTACATGGTTTCTCATACAACTGTTAAGCTGACAGCACTCAGCTCATCCTCTACTCTCCCAATGACTCTCAGATCTCAATCTGAATCTCTAATGACATTTCTTCCTGGATGACAGCCCTTCACCTGAAGCTAAATCCCAACAAAACAGATATTCAGTACATCATAAGGAATACATCCTCAAGACCTGACCTGGTCATCACTTTTGGAAATGCTGTCATCATTCCTACATCAAAAACATTACATCTAGGTGTTCTCATTTTTATTTCACAGATGAGGACTTCTTATTTTTATCTCACATTAACAGTCTCTCACAAACTTGCTGGTACCTTCTTTCTAACATCAGAAGAATTCATGCAGTCCTCACCACTGATGTCACTCAGATACTCATCCAGTCACTCGTCATCTCAAAACTGGACTGTTACTCACTCCTGACTGAACCTTCTCTGAAGACCACAAGACCTCTACAGATAATTCAGCATGTCTGGTCGTCAATACAGCAAAATTCACACACTACTACTGGAAAACCTTTACTAGTTGCTTGCATTAGATTTAAAACACTATTGCTTGCTTACAAGCCAAAAATGGTCCAGCTGCATCTTCCCTATCAGCACTGATCAGACAATGCATCACAGCTCGCCCTATTACAGCACTAACTTCCCTGACACTTCACAAAACTTTATCAGTGTGTGTGATCTGACAGGGCACTGGTGGAGTCCGTGGAAGAAGGCCTGGCTCGCAGTCTTCGTTCTCAAAGGTGTTGGATGGGGTTGAGGTCAGGGCTCTGTGTGGTTCAGGCAAGTTCTTCCACATCGAACTTATCTAAGCATGTCTTTATGGAGATTACTTTGTGCACTGGGGCGCAGTCATGCTGGAATAGAAATGTGCCTTCCCCAGACTGTGTCCCCAAAATTGGATGCATGCCGTCCTAAATGTCTTGGTATGCTGAAGCCTTAAGATTGCTCTTGACTGGAAGTAAGGTGCCTAACCCAAACCCTGAAAAACAAGTGTGTCCCAATACTTTTGTCCATATGTAGGTGGATATAGATATATCCAGTATATATCAGTTTTCTGCATATCTCAACAAGCACTGCCTTGCTTTAATTTTTTTGACTAAATACTAAATTCTCAAATAAAACAAAGGCTCCAAATTAAATTTGGTTTCCAACAGATTATTAGATTCACATACAATAAGCCTTTGTTTCCAAAGCAGTCACAGCTCAACAGAATGCCTGCTGTGTCCAATGAACTAATTTTATTACCAAAGCCCAGTGGTCCAATAGCGTAATTTAGGGAATTAAGCAAATTTTACATATTTCATGATTCTATTTGTGAGTTATTACCAGCCATAAATATTTTTGTCAAATATTCAGATAAAGGCTGATTAATTTTTACACCAATTAGCAAAGAATACATAGTTTAAAGGCCTACTTATAATATTAGACCTAACTATGTTTGCTGTTGTCATGGAGGCTAACAGTGAAGGAGGACACAGATGCAGGAGCTTGGTTAAACTGAGAACTAAACAGTCTCTCTCTTACTCTTGTTCACACAGAGGGGACAAGCTCAGTTGAGGTTAAAGTACTTCTCCCAATGCAGATTATGCTCCTATCCAGGAGTCACGAGAAATACAGGGTGCTGGAGCTCTGCAGTGTGCAGAAGCTATAAGGGGTAGTTCCAGCCTGAGGGGGCTTCAGCCTCGCTGGTTAACGCTAGGGAAACACGAGACGAGTCAAAGACAGCTAAATCAAAGTCCACTGGCATTTTTCAATAAGGAGAACCTCTTACTACCAAGTAGGCCGGGGTTCTTCCTCAGTCCACAGAGCCAGTGTAAGGACAAACACAAGAGAGCAAGCATGACATTTCCAAGAAGGAACCAAATTGGGTGACCGCACACCAGGCTGCTGAATCGGCTGGGGTTTTAAAGCTGAACATACAAAGGAGAGGGAACACAGAGACCAATCACAGACACCAAGCAATAATCATTGAGTTAACACAAAGGAAGACACCTGAAGACAAGGGAAGTCAATAATCACTGGGAGAACATGAGGGCTGAACCTGAAGCAACGTACCAAACCTAAAAAACCTACACGTGGACGGGGCGAGGGCATGGCAGGAAAACCCTACCTCAGTAGTTCGGTGACTCCGACCGCTGGGGGTGTGGTGGAGGTGGCACAGATGTGACAGCTGTAGAGCAGCAGTCACCAACCCTCCTTTAAATCTACATTCCTACAGATCTTGGCCCCAACCCTAACTCATGTTTTCTGCTCCAAATAAGTTTGCTTACTCTTCAGTAGACCTATGTTAGATAATTTGAGACATTGGTAGATTAATATCTTTGCTATTTTCATAAAAATTCCTTTCATAGAAATACATCTGCAGCAGAGTTTTGGTTGTCAACCATTAAAACAACTTTCATGCCAGCTTCACTGTATAGCTAAAAGGTGAGCACCTGTCCCGCACACGTATTTAAGTTTGTTGGACATCCCATTCTAAAATCATGAGCATTAGTATGGAGTTGCCCCCTCTTTCACTGGAACTATAGGGCTGAGCCCAAACTCCCTCCTCCTCCTCCAAACATTACTGTTAGCACTATGCATTCTGGCTGGTATTGTTCTTCTACCATCCGCCAAAATTTAGATTCATCCATTACACTGCAAGATAGTAAAGCAAGATTCACCCTTCCAGAAAACATTTTTCCACTGCCCCCAGAGTCCAGTGGCAGCATGCTTTATACTACTCCATGCTTGATATTGCACATAGTGGTCTTACACTTGGAAACCCCCTTTCATGCATCTCCTAATTAATAGTTCTAGCATTCTGGTAGTTCAGTCTGAAACATAGAACAGATTATTTTTATGCACTGTGCATTCTGTGGTGTTGCTCAATGGGTTTAAATGGTTTAGTGCATCATGGCTGAACTGTTGTTGTTCCTAGATGGTCCATTTTCCAATAACTATGTTCAGTTAATTTAGCAGGGCAGAATTCTCACAAACTGACTTGTGGCAAAGGTATCATCATTTAGAGTCACTGAGCTCTTCTAAACGACCCATTGTACTGCCAATACTTGTCAATGGAGAAACATTAGTAAAATGTCTGAGTAAAAAGGTAAAGACTCAAAGGCTGTTAATGGAAATTCAACACATAAATCTGAAGCTGTTCCACCCAAGCAGTTATATGCATTTGTACTTGAAAAAGTTACTGATGCAATCAAACATCTAATTTGGGACTACAAAAAATGAAGGGTTTTTATTTCACATTAACAGTCTCTCCCAATCCTGCTGGTACCTTCTTTCTAACACCAGAAGAATCAATGCAGTCCTCACCACTGATGGCACTCAGACACTCATCCGGTCACTTGTCATCTCAAGACTGGACTGTTACTCACTCCTGACTGACCCTTCTTTGAAGACCACAAGACCTTTACAGATAATTCAGAATGCAGCAGCACGTCTGGTCATCAATACACCAAAATTCACATACATACTTACAAAAAGTAAGTAAAAGTAAGAAACTAATTGAAGAGCAAATTTCCAAAACTCACTCAGTCCGTTTTTTTGTGATTTTTTTAGGTAACACTACTACTGGCATATTTTTACATGACCTCTTTATGTGCAATAGTATCACCGACCCAAACTCACTCAGTCCTTGCATAATACAAGGTACAAGATTAGGAGAATTTCCAAAACTCACTCAGTCCATACTTACCCAGGTCTCCCAGGCGGTAGATGTAGTAGGATATAAATGTCATGTAGTAGGATACATGTACATAATTTTGTGACATTGTATATTGATTTACCTAAAACTGTTTTCATTATATTTTTTAAACAAATGTGCCCATACTAAAATGTGCAGGAGTTGCACTTTAGAAACAGGCATTGAAAAAGGACAAGTAACTGTAAAATGTCAATTAAAAAAATATTTCCTGTTAGAATTGCTTTCCAATAGGTAAAACAAGAAAAATGCAATTTTCTGAAAAAAAAACCTTTTGGACTGAGTGAGTTTTGGAAATTTGTTCTTCAATTAATTACACCGTTAAAAAAGAGGTTTTCTGTAGAATCTTTAAAAAGGCAAAGATCATATAAAAAACCACAAAAACTCAAAGAACCATTTAAATTGTTCTTCTGTCTGGTGTTGTATTTGGATCTTTTAAAAATATTCTATGTAGCATCAAAGAGGGTTCCATTACTGTTACAAGTCAAATCATCTTTTTTGATACAAAGGGGCCCTGAAAGTAGTAACTTGCAATATTCCTGTTTGGTTCCTTGCTGTGAAATGACTGTGAAAAGAAAAAGAAGGATGACATAACAAAATGTTAACATAATTAAATAAACAAATACCTTCTGAGTTATATTTTTAAGCACAGGTATTGTCTGAGCGTGAGAAACTATTGAAGCACGGGTAATGCTGTTCTGAGTAAATTTATCTTTTCAATCTTTTTTGGAAACAGTAATAATTATTGTTTGGGATTTCTGGTATGACTGGATCTTCAGTAGATGATGGATTTGTCACAGTCCTCCATGGCCTACCAGTTTGAGAGGAGCATTCAGCTATCACTCACCCAGCCTGGGGGCACCATACAACTGGGGAGATGTCCTAGCCTGGGGGTGGGAACGTCCAAATCGAGTAGAAAGGGAAACTGAGCGAAGTACTCTAAAAAAGTAAGCAAAACCTATAGTACCTAACTGAGTCCTAAAATGTGTGTTAGGAACCCTGGTGACTTTAAGTTGACTCTAAAAACTGATGCAGCTGGTTGCCTTTTTATTAACAGGGTAGAATAAAACCACACTGAGACGATGCAGCACTGGAAATAACACTCATTATCCCACCTCAGGCAGCTAGTTGGAGGAGTAATGCTGCAAAGTTTTCAGATACCTTTACACCCCCACTAAGAGCCAAACTGGGGTATCCAGAAATCAATAACATTCAAGCACAGAGTATCATTTGTACGTGAACTCCCACAGTATGATTGTTACTTGTGTGCTGAACTCTGGCAAAAGAAATGGAATAAAAAAAGATCTACGGGGGCAGACAAAATAATGGAAACACTAAACAATATGTGGATATCTAATAAAGACCCGGTGTGCCTTTTGTCTTCACAGCAGCTTCAGTTCGTCTTATGTTGATGTTTTGAACCATTTCTAGTGGGAAATTATTAGTGGGGCTTTATTCAAGAGTAACAGACCCTCTGTCATGTTTAACAATTGGGAGCAGATGTGAGTCAAAGTCTTTTACTAAAGAAATCCTTTCTGCATGTGGAAAAGATAAGAACAAAAGGCGACTCATCGCAAAATCAATCCTCCATCGGCTGCTCTAAGGTCTAAGTTCTGTGCTGATTACGGCAGGTTCTGCATAGCACTGGCTACAATGGTTCCCAAATGGCAGGCCTATCATAAATATCACCGTAGCGAAACTAATGGTGTGCAGTTTGGCGGAGACTGAGCAGAGGATGCTTTCAGTTCAGTGTAGTGGACGTTTTTCAGGCAGTTGCTTCAGCATCAACCCAGAGGCCTGTCAAGTGGATTCAGCTCTCAGCCCATCTTCTTTCCCAAGGCAGCTTTTTGTGTTTGAAATGTGTTGTCATAATTTTGGACACTGTCTCACTCAACACATTAACATTTTTTCACTGCATTTTTTGACTGACTGACCATTTGCCACTCTACTTTCTGCTCTTTCACAGTTTATTAAATGTTTCACACTGGTTCTAAAATTCAACAAAATTAGCCTCATTAAAAAAAACATATGGTCTCCCTTAACAGAAAAGGAGTGTGTATAGGTATTGCTTTTTAACTGAGATTTAGCCACTTTTTTCATCTGATGCGCATTATGTTATACCCTATATCACAGGGTTGGGATCAATTCAGGAATGAACTCACTGATTTTAATTCAAACGTGGAAATGAAATTGGAATGGAACAATCACTACAAGAAACTGAGCTGAAGTTAATCTGGAGGATAAGAAAGTTGAATTCAATTCAGAATTCTAATTCTATTATGACTCACTACAAGAAAAAATCACTACAAGAAACAACTGAAAGGTGCTCTGAGTTCAAACACAAATCAGATTCTCAAAACATTTCAAGATTACACAGAAAAAGCAAGTAAAAGTCTCTTCAATCTCTTCAATCTAAAAAACTGACCTTCAGTAATACTCCTAGGTTGTGAACTTTCACATAGCATGGGATTCTGCTGTTTTAATCAAATGCAGGAAAATCTTGTTATAGACAGTAATGTGCAGTGATGTGCATGTGTATTTGACTTCTGGACATTCCAATTAAATTCCAGTTCCATTTCCTTTCAGCTGTATGCAGTTCTATACACCATGCATTGGAATACACCATGCATTTTCAGCCCAATTCATGAATGGCCCCAACCCTGCCCCTGGATGTAGGAGCACTAAAATATCAATAGCTAGTTTTATGCTTCACAGAGTTTGTCAGTGTGGGCTATGGAAATCATATTTTACAAACTTATCTTTGTAGCTTTTGTATTTGTCAATACAAAGATACAAAAATCAGTGGGAATGTTCTGGTCAGAAAAAATCATGTATTGAGAGCGTGATAAAACGTTTCAATCTGCAGTTTCTCATTGGTTGACAATAATTAGGCATATTTTGTCACATTTCTCCACGTGCTGTTGTAGGTGATGACCTAGTTCGCCTGTATGGACGCGCAGGAGCACGGCGGGGAGATGCAGCTGGACTGAAGAGGAAACAAGAGTATTTTTAAAAGGAATGCTTAATGGTGCAATACTTACAGAGAGATACCCAGAAACAGCTACAGACTTTCTAAATTGAAAGTATTCTCTGTATTGCAGAGTTAAGGCAATAGTTTTGATAGTTTTAAAAAAGTTTTTTATCATTAGGCTGAGGGAACATTAGGGATGCATCAGAGATGGAAACGTCAATCAAAAGTTTTTTTTTAATCAGCGAGTCCTTAGTAGACAATAAACCTTAAGCACGTAATTAAAAATCTTTCAACTTATAGATAATTTTTTTAATGAAATCATGCAATACTATTATATATATTACTAATAGTGGGAACAAGCAAAAAAGAAAAACGTGTATTATTTGCAATTTGCACAGAAAATCAATAAAAACGCAGCTATTGTATCTTTGTTGGATTGGCCTGATAGACTTGCCTATGTGGTTTCTAAACCTGTATAACATCCTGTTACCTCTAAAAACATACAAAAGTACCAACACAATTTAGGCTTCATTGCATGCTTTTTGCAATGCTATAGACTTTTGATTGTTTTTGTAGAAAACAGTATGTCACAAAAATCTTCCGTCCCCTTTATGTCCTTTTTTTAGAGCCTTGTAGCTCTAGTGCAAAACTAAAAATACAAACTTTAGATGCAAGGTATCCATCAGGTTTGAGAGAAAATGTGTTTTTCTTCTTCAGCAAGAACAGGTAAGTCAGTGGTCTTGGTGCTGAGCTCAGGCAGAATCTGTGGATCAGGTGTACCCACACGTGAATGGCCTATTTCAGTGACTTTGTGAAAACCTTCACGTCTCCATATGCCTCGCTCTTCTCATCACTGCTTAGCCATGGCTCATGGCAGACACCTGCTAGACTTCTCAAACTCTGCTCCTGGATGCCCACAGCACTGCACGCTACTCTGCCTTTCTCGCTCTGACATGCCCCAAACCTACTTTATAATTATGAGCTGAATCAGGTTTGCTGGAGCAGAGAACGCACTAAATCCATTTCTGTGACTTTTCCAGGATCTGAGTCTGAGAACCTTGCCCATGTTATGATCTGGTGTCCAAGAATAAGAATGAGCAGGAAGTCATCTTCTGTGTGTGTATGTGGATTTAATTAGATTAAACCTCAGAACTGTATCTTTGTACAGACGAATATTTCACATTATTATGGAAAACAATTGACTATTGTATGTTGTATTTTGTGAGTACAAGATTGAACGTCCTGCCCAGTTTGGCCCCTTTTTCATGATAATTTTATTTTGACACTCCTGAGATCCCCAGTTCCTTATTCCTCCTTTTGGTTTGTCCCATGACTCCCATTAGTTTCACCTTGCCCTTGTTAGTCCCGCTTTACTTAAGCTGCCTCTACAGTGAGGCAGATATCTGTCCACCCTTATACTACCCTCCCTTCCAGTCCTTCCTTGGTGTTGTAGTTGGGTTTATGTGTTTATGAGGATCTGGTTTTCAGTTATTGCCTGGCTTGTGCCCTCCTGTGTTTCTCTGGTTCCTCTGCTCTTGATGTCTGCTCCTCTCTGGTCCCAGTGTTCTGGTTCATGTCTGCCTTGCTCTGTCCATATGGTGAGTCCTGGTAAAGGGTCTCTGTGGGCGCTGTGTGTGGCTCTGGGGGCTCCTCACTTGGTGGGTTACAGGCAGCCTAGGTGGATGAGTTAACTATGGGCCCCATCAAGTAGGTGTAGTTCCCCCCCAAGATGAGTTCTGTGATGGGGCCTTGCTAGGAGCCACATGTGGCTGCCGAGATTGATAGCCCTGCCCACCAATGAGCTCATGGTCCCCTGGGCGGCTGGTTTATGTAGGCCAGGGATTACCAACTCCGGTCCTGGAGGGCCATGGTCCAGCACGTTTTGGTGATTTCCCTGCTCAGAAACACCTGGTTCACCTCACCAGTTAATTGTCAGATTTAGTGAATATGTTTGAGGAGAACGACCATCAAACTGTGCTGGACATTGGCCCTCCAGGACCATAGTTGGTAATCCCTGGTCTAGAGGCTGCCAATGCAAAAGCTTGATCTTCTTATACTTCAAACTGGACCTCGGCTGCATTTGGCAGGAGGATCTAAGTGCTCTTTTAGAGTTGAGAAAATTCTAAAAGATTAGCTTGGTGAAAGACAAGACTAAAATACAGTATTGCAAATGCCTTGTAGAGAGAACTTCTGGAAAAAAAATTGTGTGTATATATATCTATTGGTGCTTGCCCCACAGAGCTATGCCGCTCGTAATGTCCTTTGACTGCCTCCTAAATAGTAGTGGAAACGAGCCTCATGTCATTGTAAAAATCACTATACCAACCTTCTGCCACACCATACGTAAAACCAGTGTTGGGCAAGTTACTTTAAAAAAGTAATTAAACTACTGATTACTGATTACTCACTATAAAAGTAATCAGATTACTAATGTGATTACTTTATTATAAAAGTAATTAGTTACATTACTAGTTAGATTACTAATTACTTCCCGACCCTCTAAAGAAACTCTTAAATCAGCTCAA
>JBBPCY010000013.1:11331182-11350246 GCA_037974405.1 Brachyalestes nurse
CCTGCTCAGAAACACCTGGTTCACCTCACCAGTTAATTGTCAGGTTTAGTGAATGTGTTTGAGGAGGAGAACCATCATCAAACTGTGCTGGACACCGGCCCTCCAGGACTGGAGTTGCTAATCCCTGGTGTAGCCCAATATGTTGGTGAGGTGTCCGGCTGACCCCTGGTCCTGGGACAGCCTTGCCAGTGTGGACTCTGTATGTATCTTGATGAAACCTGTATTTCCTGTCTGTGTTTTTTGAAAGAGTAGTCTATGTGTTTGATTCCTGACATCCATACTGTTGTCCAGTTTTCCCTGTCCTGGACGAGCCAGTGCTCCATATCCTCTTTGTTCCAGTTTCTACTGTTTTCTGCAATAAACCTTCACAGCTCCTGCATTTCGTCCCATTCTCCACGCCCCCACTACCAATGTGATACAGTCCTGGTCATATTGCACGTTTCGCTGATTTTTTATGTAAAATTAAATAAACATCATCTAACTTCAATATGCTGTTTTCTGCACATTTCTGCTTAAAATATAGTAAGTCAGAAGCACCCAAACCTTTGCTGTATATAGTGCATTGTGTGTTTTGATTACACTACAGGTCATTTATAAAGGATTAACCTACTACATGTTTTCAGATTTAACATGATTTTTGATTCTGAATTCAACTCTATAATGTCAAAGATATATGCCAGAGATTTTAAAGACTTGCATGGCCGAACAGCTTTGAACATTTCCCGTACTGTTGTACAGTTTAACTGCTGTTGGAAGAACTTCTAGGAATTCTGTCTAAGAATTCCAGTGTGTCTGTATGTTTGTCCTGAGTCCATGTCAGTACAAAAATCATAACTTGGTTTCCATCAACCTCTCCTGAACCATCCACGTGACCCGTATAGCTATAGGTTTTCTCGTATAGCTTTGCAGTGGCATGCTTAGCTGATTAGCTGACAGAATGTATATTCTTCCAGAAGCACACCACCTCTCGCTTTTCCAGGGCAGCTGGTCACCTAGTGGTTAAGGCATTTGCCCTGTGATCAGGAGGTCATGGGTTTGAGTCCCAAGACTGCTAAGCACCTCTGAGGTACCGTCCCCACACACTGCTCCCCTGGCGCTGTGTTCCTGGCTGCCTGCTGCTTCACTTGGTGAATGGGTTAAATACAGAGAAGAATTTCGTGCTGCTCACACTGTGTGCTGTAGTGTTTCCATACGACAGAATGGTCACTTTCACTATCTTACCACACAATTTTTTTTCTCCTTTTCTCTGTCAGGTACACACAGTCTTTTACAGTATATATCGTTTGTTTGTTTTTTGTGCTATGAGTGGAATGTTTTACAGTCCATTGGCAGCAAGCCATCCCTTCTCCTGAAAGCAGGGATAATTTAGGATTACCATAGAATTAATTAAAGCAGCTTTAGAGCTACTCCAAATGGCTGCCATCAAATAGCACTGCGTGACTCCCATACAAGTCTAGAAGGGAGGCGAGATTAAAGCAAAAGAATCCCATTGTGGTGTTTTTTCAAAGTATGCTCAGTGATATAGACAGGTCAAGTGTTTATCAGGTGGAAGCTTCTCTCTCTCTCTCTCTCTCTCTCTCTCTCTCTCTCGCTCTGGTGTGTAACACAGGTCAGAGGTTGTGACCCTCGGGTTACTTACTGCCACATTTACAATCTCATGCCAGTATGACATATTTATCCATCACCACTGTGTCACACACCATAAACATGGTACATTGGGGTCTTGATGAGTCTCCTGAGGTCAGTATGTCAGTTTTAAATCAGAAAATTACTGTCAGCTGGTGGAGCTGTATGTAATGTCAGGGCTTTATGATCACACTGAAGAGAAAGTCAAACCTCATCACAACACACACACACACACACACCCACAAACATTCAGGTACAGACTGCCCTGAATATTGCAGCATTTTTTAACCTAATCTGCATCTGTATCCTACAGTTCATTACCATGGACAATAATTTTGACACATTTCCCTTTTTTTAAACTCCAGTGAGCAGTGAGTAGTATGTTATTAGACCTATATAACACAAATGTGAGATTACAGCCATTACACTCTTGTCGGTGCAGGTACAAAGATAAGACAAATATTAGAAAATGTCTTACCTAAGCTGTTCTTATGAAATGTTATCCAACTTTCCAACATGAAGAAAATCAGTTCAAAAGCAATTTCTGTTACTCTTGCTTTCTCTAAGGATTTCTGGATTCTGTTGTGATCAGGCAGGAGCCTGTGAAAACTCCACCCACACCACCACACTGTCATGTAGCACCATGAATTCTTCCCTTTGGAAAAGGAGATGCATCTCTATGAAACTCTGAAATAATACAATTTGAGACATAATTAATTTATTGATGGGATTCAGCATAACCAACAGTAGTACTATAGAGCTCGGTGAATTTCAGCATGCTTCTGTCACAAGGTGGTACTTTTCCAACAAGTCAGTTCCACAACTTTCTCTCCTCCTGGAGCTGCCGCGATCATTAGCAGTGATGTTATTGTGAAATGGAAACGTCTAAGAGCAACAACAGTCTTTCAAGCACAGAAGGCGACCAGAGTACAGAAGTGAGGAGCATGTAAAAATCATCTGTCCTTGGCTGTAACACCCAAGGTTGCTCAGCACTGCAAAATAACATGTTGGCATATCGTCCACCAGGCAGAAAGAAGCCTACTAGTCATCATCATCTTTCTCTAACTCTAGTGTGAGCAGAAGCTCATTAGCTCTGGAGCAGCCTGCATTATTTAAGCCTTGTCCAACAGGTTTAAACCCAAAGTCATCGAAAGTTTTCCCTCTGCAACTTTTCAATAAAACAAAAGTACACCTCTGTTCAAGGTCCTCGTGGGAAAGTTTGTCCATTTGGCACCTTGGCCATGCAAAACAAGACTCCCTTGATAGGTGCCACTGTATGAGATAATCAATGTCATTCACTTCAGTTGTCAGTGGTTTTAATGTAAGGGCTGGCAAGCTTGTCCGTTTATTAACTCTAACCGAGACCAGAAGCAAAGTGAAGAAGATGAAGAAGAAGAGTGTAGGCTGTTATTGAAGGAAAGGAGAGACCAACTCCATTTTAATGAATATATAAATGCTGTATAAATATTTTCTTGATTTTATTTTTCTGCAGAAAATTGCAGATTTTTATGTACCGGCTTTATATTTGGTGTTGAAAAGGAGAGTTGTAATTTATATAAATGTTACTAGATATACATGCCTATTCTTCTGAAGGGTAACAGGTTTTATGTGTTTTCCAAGTTATGAAGTTAAGTATATCCTTTAAAGTACTTTAAAGTATAGAAGCATTGTAATTTCTTTTAGCATGTTCAAATGTTATTATAGGAATAATAAGAGAACTGGACGCTGTCTGCTTTATCTGTGTGCACACATCAACACTCTTGATCACATCTGATCAAGCGCTTGCTCTGTGTTTAACTTTGACACCCCATATATAACCAGTACATCCACACCCTACTGTACACTTAAGCTCACACTTAATTTTCAGACAGGAGAAGCATTTTGTGAGCCGTCTTGTCAACAGCTCAAAGTTTAGTCCGCACAGCGCTTTGTTTTTGAAGCCCAGCCTCATGGCTTTTAATAGCGAGCTCGTGAGCAGGCTTTGTGTTCCGTCACTGTTGTGAGAATGGGCTCGGTGACACGTTCAGATCAGCTCACACACACCAACAATAAGGGGGTGGGCAAAAAGGAGATGTGGAGAAGGAGAGACTAAGAGTGTGAGTGAGACTAGTCAAGACCAGGGCATAGAAATGTTGATGAAGCTCTGTTGATGAACTGGTTACACTAATTACAGCGCAATTATTCTGTTGAATTAATTTCCTGTTTTGCCAAAGCCGTTAAGTTTAACCTGCTGCCATATTAACCTGCTGAGTATTATCATTTATTCTTTCTTTCTTTTTCATCCCCCATTCACTTCCTCCAAAACTCCAAAACAAAAAAGGGTCCATATTGATTAGTTTTTTATTTTATGTATTTAGTTGTATTTCTAGGATTTGTGTTTTAAGTGACAGAAACAGACATTCACTTATTCTCACCTCTCTTTAAACAGTCTGTTAATGTTACTATGCCACTGGCAGCCTAGTGGTTAGGGTGCTGCCCCTTAAATCAGAATCAGTGGGTTTGATACACTGCTAGTTTCAACACTGAGGTCCCCTTGAACAAGGTACTGCCCCCACACGCTTCTCCCGGACGCCCCTCATTGGTGGCAGCCCACTGCTTTACTTGGTGAATGGGTTAAATGCAGGTAAAGGGTTTTACCTTGTGCTATGGTGTGTTCATACGTGACTATAAGGGGCCAATTTATATATATTATTGAAGAATCATGAAAAAATAATTCAAAAAGCAGTCCACGCTGAAACACACCTTATGATGTTTATATGAAAGGGTGTAGTTAACCCTCTGAGGTCCGAGGCCTTTCTGGCACTTTGAGGTAGTTTGCTACACCTTTACATTTTTAAGTATTTTATCTCACTAAAAACATCTATGCAAAAGGTGACACATATGGTTATATTCTGGTAAACCTCGGCAACAGACTAAAAGTTGTGACCTCACAAAATACCTCAAAATGCGTCTTTTTTCCGTATGCGAGCCATATGGACTGGAGAGTGAATAGTACAATTTGAATCTTAATATTTGATATTTACATGATTGATATGATATTTAACCTGATATTCATGTTATGTGCCTTATTTTTACAATATACTACATAGATATTTAGGAATAACAAGCACTAGGATTATTAATGTTAATGTAAGACGAGGCTTTTGAGTTGGAGCAATACTGGGACTCAGTGTTGGGTTAACTGGAACTGTTTAGGATTTATGGATTATTCAGTTATTCAGTCTCAGTATCTTCTCTTCTATTCTTCCCTGCTTCTCAAGGTAGAAATAGGAAATAGAGAAACTTGCTCTTGCTCTTTGTGGAACAAGTGTGCCATCTATTGAAATAAAGAATGTTACAAAGCAGCACACAAACACACACACTGGCATGTATGGATAGGGAGGTGCCTGCACAGCGGCTTGAGTGAAGGATGAGAATCCTCTGATGTTGGAAGGCATATCGGCTACAGCATCTTCAAAGTAGAGACAAAGCACTCAGTGCACACACACACACAGACACACACTTTCACTCTGTGGCATTGAGTGTCCTTGGTGGTCTGACTGACTGACAGACCTTGGCATAGGTCACCTAATGGAGCCCTGAGCTGAGCGGGAGCATACACACACACAGACACACACACACACGTAAGAGTCATCTGTTCCGTCAAAAATAAGGGCTTCCCTCGTAGCTACATTAAAATTCGCTTTAACAAATTAATGTGATATACAGTCCTCTTTCTGTCCGTCTCTCTCTCTCTCTCTCTCTCTCTCTCTCTATGGAGAGGGCTCCATGTTCCCTCAGAGTTCGTTACGGAGGGTGGGCAGTAAAGGAATGGAGAATGGAGGGATGGAACTGAAGGTTTTAATAAGGAGGGGAAGGTTGAAGGAGAGCCACATGTTTTATTCATGCATGCTCACATCCGCTGAGTTCGCACAAATCCAATAGAAACTCCTGTTGTTTGACAGATCAAGCCTAGCTCTTTGACACATATGGAAATGATTGAATTCCTCTTATAGAGTAGGGAGAAGGAAGAAAGGGAAGAGGTAGAGTGTGTGGAAAAGCAGAGAGAGTGCATG
This sequence comes from Brachyalestes nurse, assembly GCA_037974405.1. NCBI lineage: Eukaryota > Metazoa > Chordata > Actinopteri > Characiformes > Alestidae > Brachyalestes > Brachyalestes nurse. The sequence continues at coordinate 11,336,864 of JBBPCY010000013.1, forward strand.
AAAGATGGAGAGAGAGAGAGGGAGAGACAGAAAGAGAGAGAGAGCGTTATGGAGAGAGAGGGAGAGGCTGTGACACACAGGGTAAGAGGGGGAATCGTGCAAGAACGAACAAAACAGAAAAGACTGCCTGCATCAACGTCCTTTTTCTGACTCACTTTCTTTTTTTTCTCTCCTTCCTTGCCTTTCCTCCAGCCTTCAAGCCCTTTTCCATCCTGTCTGTCTGTCTGTCTATCTATCTATCTATCTATCTATCTATCTATCTATCTATCTATCTATCTATCCACCCATCCATACTGCAAAGGCAAACACTATCATTTCTGCAAAAGCACACACAATGTAGAATCTCTGAAGAATGGCAAACCATGTGTGACCCATAATACCATAAACATGTCGAACTTGTGGAATGTTACCCATATATAGACACAGGCAGGAAACAATAAAAAGTGACACACACACACACACCCATCACAACCCTCCAGTGAGAATAGAAACACAGACAATCACAGTGGAATAGAATGGGCGAATGAGTTGAAGAACAAACCATGCGTAGATGACTGCTCATACACAGTGGTGTAGGGACCCCCACCCCCACATATGGGCATTTATTTACCACTGTGAACACAAACCATTTCCTTCATACACTCTTGTAACATTTAAACTACTTTAACCTCTATGTTCCGCTGCAAACATAGGACCACATGAACATTGGTATCATAGAAAACATAATGTTGTACTAAACCATAATTTACTTACAACAGGATAAAAAACAAGCCAAATTACTAATTTCAAAGATGTGGTAGTCTGTCAGGAAGATGATCAGGCCACAAACAAGTGCTTACCTTCATATTAGAAATACAGGTTAAACGGCAACAGAAAATCACCATTATATAATAAAAAACAGTAAAATACTTTCATCTAACAACTGAAGATAATGCGTCATAACCAAAAATAGGTTTATTTGAGAACAAATGATGAAAATGAATAAGAAAAAATATATAAAAATCATGTGAAACTTGTGCCATACAAGTGTCAGTAAATCCGACATGAACAGTTATTTTTACTAAAATGTTTTTTTTACCAGTTTTAGTAGCTCACAAAGACTCAGCTATTTGATTTTGAATACTCAGCTATTTCTTCCGTGATCTATAAGGTTTTCTGATTTTGATCCCGCTTTGGATTCCCCTGTGCCTGTGGTTTGGGTTTTGGCGGCAGGCTCCGCCCCTGTCCTTGCCTCCTGTTTGGTGGTTGCACCCATTGTCTGTAGTCTCTCTCCTTCTCCCGGTGTTCCCACTTCCTGTTCCAGCATATATATCCTTGTGAGTCCATCTCCCATTGTTGATCCACCATGATGCTCACCATGACATTGCGCATGACACTTCCTAGCACTCCCACCTGCAGTCTCCTTGGCATTACCGGTATCCCTTAGCCTGTTCTATGTTTTGTGTGTTCTTTGATCTGTTCTGTTGCATGTTTTGTGTTTGTTACTCGCGTCTATGTCCCTCTGTTCCTCCCTACCCACACATTCATGTATGTTCACCCCTCACAGTGTCCCCCAGCGTCCTTTAATATGTAACTGGGTGAGTGCTCTGAGCCGCAGCAATGCTTTTCCTGAAAGTACCTGGCTACCACCACCTGCTGCTGCAGAGAGCACATTGGCACAAGTGATCCTGATCCTGGCGCAGTAGCATTGCCCACTTCTCCAGACCGTACTCAGCTAATGCTACCTGCTGCACAGCCCCCAGTGTTCCTGTTCTTTCCTCTTACAATTTCTCAGAAGATGCTGATGAGTGGGTGTTTGATGCTGTAGTGACTTCGGAAGATACCCATCCATACTGGTTATATAGGGTTTAGTGCACTGCATATTGCAGCTTCCTCAACCAGAACCCTTGGTGTGGCTTCGGCCCATGCGTCACGCCATTTTCCCACTCAGCCTCAGTTTCAGTCCTCCGCTCTGAAAATGTGTCATCCTCTGTCTGCTATGTTATTCATGTACCTGTCCCTGTCACTATCCCTCCTCAGTCCCCATTACAGCTTTTGTCTCCATTTGTGTTCTCCACCTCTGGTCTGTTCCTGTGTAATCACAGTCCCTGTCATGGTACCCATCAATGTCACAGCCCTTGTCCTGGGAGTCGTGCTTCAGTCTCCCATTATGTCTCAGTCCTCTCTGTCTAGGTTCCAGCCTCTGGCCTCACCTGGACTCTACCCTTTGAGCTTGGGTTTACGAGCTACATGACAGCCTCACTTGGCAGGAGGATGCTGTTGTCCTCTCCTGCGTGACTTGAGAAGGAACATACCTGGTGGAACTCTGTTTTGGGCCTTACCCAGCAGCAGGATGTTGGAAGGGATTCTTGCAGGACCCGGAAAATACTTTATTGGTTTGAACTTTGTCTTGGGCCTCAACTGGCAGGAGGAGCATGTTTCCCTTCCTGAGGGATCTAGAAAAGGGCCTCGTGTTTGAACTTTGTGTCCTTTCACTATGTAGGGGCCTCATCCGGCAGGAGTCTTTCCCTCTAGTGAGACTCAGAAAGGGTTTCACCAAAGGGGACTTTTATTGTTCAAGATGGACGTTACCCATTTTTATATTTTGTTGCCCCCATAAATTCCATTTCACCCTGTGAGAGCTTTGCCCGTTTGTGCAAGATATGACCCCTGTATCACAAGCTAATGCTCTATCTTGATGTCCCTTTTGTTTTCCTCCCTGTCCTGTATTCTTTGTCTGTGTCTGCCTCCCATTGTAGGTCCTCGTGACTCTTACCAGGATTATTGGTTCTTGTGACGCTCACTGTGAGATTCCCCATGACACTTCCTAGGATGGTTCCCTTAGCTTGTTCTATGTTTTGCATTTTCTTTGACCTTGAAGCCCTGTCACATGTTTTGTGTTTGTAAATAAAGCTCTGCTCCTCCCTATCCACACTCCCACTACAACCACCATTGTGTTGACATGTAGTTTTTTGTCTATATTGTCTACTTAACACTGATTCTTTGAGTAAACAGCATATAATAGAGCAGCATATGGACAGAAAACGGTAAGCAAAGTAGAAGAGTTGTGAAGTCAATGACAGCACATGTATTGATTAAATGTAGTGATTCCAAAACAACCTACAAGGTTGCAGCTTGCTGTAATGTATGTTGGCTTTAGTACAAAGTGGTGCAGTATCTTAATATTTTGTGCACAAAATCTTACCATGCCATGATTATAATTAGGGTCTTGATCATAAAAATTCCACTCTTAGGATTTTTTTGGGTTTAACTTGAAATCATAGTAGTAAGAGTAAAATACATTCATTTTAGTGACTCTTCTTTGTCAAGGTTATTCTGTAAACAAACAAAAACCAAGCATTTCTCTCAGGTGGATTTGGCAACATTACTTGAATTATTAGTATTGCGCAGGGACAAGTATAGAATTTGAATTTGAAAATACTGATAACAGGACATCATTTTTGTTGTTTGACAAACAGAACAATAATTTGAACCTGTTGTTATGGAATGGTAATGGTCTTGGAATGTTTTTACATAATATAATTATTTACATAATGTGCAGTTAATGATGTAATTATATAACTACATTAAATGTGCATAGCAAGAGGGCTGGATTAACTGGAGTCCATTAAAATAAACTGTGTGTGTGTGTGTTCATACAGTGTATTCTCTCTCTAAGGCCAAAGCTGTGCAGGCAGCAGACAGCCACTGGAGAGAGACTAAGCCAGTATGACATGGGGAAACTAGAGCACTCACCTTCTATACTTTCACCTTTTCCGCTGCTGAAGGCACATTAGAAAATGTCCGTGTGAGATTTGAGCATCAGCGGGCCTCTTCCTGAGGGCGCATCAAAACACGGATGTAGGAAAAGGGGAGGTAAGTAGAAAGAAAAGCCTCATTATTCTCATCAGCAGCACAGTCTGTCAGGAGCCAGTCCCCACACTCTTAACCTTAACACGCCTCAGCTGAACTGAAACTCTAGTTTGTGCACACACACACACACACACACACACATACACATCACACATGCACCACACATACACACACACAGATGCACACACACCACACATACACACACCACACACCACACACACACACACACCACACACACACACACACACACACATACCGACACTAGCAATTCAACTAATGGGGGATTGAGTAATTCCTTTAAGTTAGATCAGTTATTAAGCAGGGAAACTATGGAACTGTATACAGCAGTGAGTTGCCACTGATATTCTATTCTATCAGAAATCACCTTCTGATCACTTACTAATAGACTTGGTATAGAGAACTCCAAACTATTATTTGTGTTAACTAGTAAAGTAGTAAACATCTAACATTTATTGTACATAGCAGAGTGTATTTAATGTTCATGAGTATTTCTGGGGAGTTTTATTTTGACTTTTATTTAGACTTATACTGTATTTTATATTGTTCTTGTCTCTGTGTCTCTGTGTTTCTATGCAGTCATAATATAAGCAATTTCCAATCAACAATGTTTTTCTGACTCTGATTCAGAAATACTGCTTGAGGAACTCAAACTGAGTCTATTCAGCAAAAGTTCCAATGCATATCTCACCTGAATCTTAACTGAACAACAGTAGAATTTTCTGTAGGCTGGGTAGGTTCAGAAGGTTTCATCTCTCGACGTGGCTGCTTTAATTACTGACTACTGACATGCAGACCAACCAACCATTGTTGTTTTAGTGCACCATGAAAGACCAGTCAATTGTCTTTATGATGCTTCAGCAAAAAAGGTAGGTAGTGGTAGTGAGGGCACCTTGAAATTGTGTCATTATTATTATTACAATGATGTGCCACTAATGATGGAGTAAAGGCTCTGTAATGAGAGATCAAATGGAGTTATCAATTTATTGGTATCCGGACACTAGCTTTGGTATTACTTGGCACGGGATTGAAAAAAATCTGTGGCATGGACCTTCCCTAGCCATGACTAGTATAAATGCATTCTAAACAAGCCAAATGAAGCAGGTAGAACATGCAGACAGTACAATATAATGCAACATCACTACGATATGCTATTAATTGTAGTTCTTTTTTTAAGATAAGTGACTGATAATGAATAAACAAAGAAAGTAATCAAAACTAGTGTGAGAATCTCATATCACACACAGCCACACACAGTAAGTCTGTGGTCCTTACATTAGGTGGCCACTGTGTTCAGATCAGGGAAGTGTGTGTGTGTGTGTGTGTGAGCACTACTTGTTTCTGTAGAACATCATTGCCATCTAGTGGTCCACCTGGAACTGCTTTGCCTCAAATTTTTGTCTATCTGTGCTCAGTCTCTCTGCCTCCGCTTCTTGCGGTCATTAGGAACTGCCATTGTGTTTCTCAGGACATGGAGCTAATAAGGTAATAAAGGAAGTTTCCTCTGTAAATTATTCAAATAAAGACAAAGTGTAAGGGACCATATAATACACTAGATTAAGTGGGGCAAAAAAATTACTTTTGTAATTACTTTTTAGTATCAATTAATCTATGTTCCATGATCACAATCAAATACAGGACAAAAGACTGCTCCCAGAAACATACCAGACTCCATGCTCTGTGAAAAAGTGAAAAGACTCATGACAAACTCTGACTAATTTACTATGGGGAATCTCCTCTCTGAATGCTGTGTAGTTCAGGACTTGGTTTAACCCCTGACTGGAAAACCGACCCAGTATAGCAGCTCCGAACAGGAGCAGAGACCTCACTCTGTCCATACCAACCAGGCAGGACCAGAAAGTCCTGAAATTTCCAGTCCATGTTACATCACCCCCAGCCTCTGCACACACCAAAGCCTGAGATCCTCAAAGAGCAGCACTTTGTTGGGCATCTTTTCAGAACGAACACTTGCACAACAGCAATGCAGTGATAGAAACAAAATATCTCTTTATTAAGAAGAGTTTTTGCCTCCAAGTTATTGTACAGTATACAAATATTCACACTCCAAATTTCAAAAAGAAAAAAAACCCTTTCTCTAACAGCTTTCATCTAATATAATCAATTAACATATTTCAGGGGTGGGCAATGAAAATTCGATTCAGTATCAGACGGCCTAAGTGGCGCGGGTCATGGCTCAGTGGTCAAACGAATTTCATTTAACAAGCTAAAATGGTGCAGGATTAAAATCCACAACTTTGCAAGGATTTTAATTACAATGTTGACTTTTGTTTACCTAACTTCTCTGATAGTTCCTGCATTCTGTAAATCCAGTCATGTTTCAGTTCATTGTAAAATGGGAAAATTAGTGTGGAGTACATTGCTTGTTCTGTTTAAGCATCATTATGCACTTGCAAGACTGCTGGTGCGTTTTAGCACCAGTTGTTTTATTTTTTTCCCACTCAGCATGGTTAGGTCTGCAGTGTAATATCTGAATACATGTTCTGCAAGCACCAATAGCGGATGCACAGAGCTGTACAGAACTCAAGGTGCCTTGTTGCAGGTCTACAGCTTGCACTGTACTGAATGGCCAGAATAAAACTAGGCTAAAGGGCAGCGGGATCTGTTCTTAGTGCAGTACCCGATGAAGTGGAGGTCTCAGCACCAGCAGAAAGTCTCAAACTAGTCCCCACAAGTATAGGAAACCTAGATACTGGCCATTCCTGTTATTGGCATTGCTGGTGGAAGACCTCTTAACACCAACATCTAGCTAGTTTTCATTCATTTTTCTCCAGTCGTGTTTAAAAACTATGTTTCAGCCCAAAGCTTTATCACAGCTGAAGTGCAGTGAACTTGCCTTTTCCCTCTCATTGCCGTCTTCTACTCGTTCAGTATCATGACTATAGTCCAAGTGGAATGCATTCCTGAGGCTGTAGAGGACTACTTTTTTTCATCAATATGAATGTTTAGTTACTCATTACCAAAAAGGGTTAAAACTGATATATATGCTCTTTACGTTTTGGTTTGGTACAGACTTTCAAACTATTATCTTTATAACACTGAAATGTCAAACTGGGTATTGTATAAGTATTTTCACTCCATCCAGGTCCTTTCCTAACCCTTATGTCCTTCTCATTAGCGAAGAACTTAAAGAAGGCAAATACACTAAACGTGATTAAATTAAGCTCAGCAATTAGGTATAGCTACCTAAAGATACACTATAATTTTACATATGCTATACCGAACACCAGAGCATGTAGTCAGTGCAGAGCAGTGAAAGACCAGTAGGTTCTTATAATTGTATGTACTACAGATACACTTGGTGATCAACAATCCTGTTGAGAACTTGCTTTCATACAAATCGTTCCAACTCTCATTTACATTTATGGCATTTAGCAGATGCTTTTATCCAAAGCGACTTCCAGTAAATACAGGAGACAGTCTCCCTGGAGCAACTTGTGATTAAGGGTCTTGTTCAGGGACCCAGTGGTGGGATGCTGAAGGTAGGATTCGAACCCATGTCCTCTTGGTACAGAGACAAGCATCCTACCTTCTAGGCCACCCCGGCATTTGATACACCTGTTGTAATCCACAAGCAAGACTTCTGAGCATGCTCCGTCACTCAACTTTGACAGGAGGGAGGTGTTTTACTGACAGGCAGAACAGCCAGCCATGGGCCATTGTTTACACATGACAAGTAGGGGCAGGACATTGTGCTACAACAATAACCGACACGCACAAAATAAAGTGTGAAACTCTTGAATAACTAAAGTTTAATAATAAAGTAGAGGCATAACAGCCATTTTGGGTGCCTATATTTTGCTACAACAGGCTCACTGGTGGCAACTGATGCCTAGCTAATATTTAACTTAATAAAATGTTTACTTCTTCCCTCGTGTGATCCTGAGTGTCCAATTGTGTCCCATTTCTCAAATGGGCAAAAGCATTGTGTTTAAGGCCAGACTAAATACACCCTTTCCACCACAGTTCAACACAATGAAGACACATGTACGTGTGAAGATGTATGAGAATGTATGAGAACAAAATGAGCTGTTCCACAAAGAGCCTGTACAAGCATACACTGACTGTCTTTACGAATTAACTTAAAAATTCACACATGAAACCTCAACCTCAAGGCTTTTGGAGCCTGATTAAAACAAGTTCACAGAAATGTGGAGCGCAAAATCATATATAAAATCATATACAAAATCGTATATAATCCTACAAAATACTGATAATTTTCATCTCAGCGACCAGCAGTCTTTTGATTGAACTAATCAAGGTAACGCAGCTTCACTTTAAAAGACTCTGAGTTGGAACCGATCTCTGCAGGAAAGATCCCCAAGTGTGTTAGTGATCACATCTATAGAGAAATATGTCCTAGTACTGGTCCCTGAGTATTCTGCAGCTTTGGGTTGAAACATAGTACAGTCTTGCTTCAGGCTGAGTTCCTTTGTTTTCTTTCATTCTGTGTGTGAATGAGTGGAAGTATGCTGACTTTCTGTGAAATCAGAAGCTATATTTACTCACAACCAAATTTACCACTGAGTTTTTCTCTTTTTAGACAGAACAGTTTGACTGGTGTCAAGGGTATACACATGTGGAGACATTTCCCATATTGGTGCTCATAGGCTGCTGTCCTTCATTTTTAGACATATTTAATACATATAAACTCATTCAACATTAGAACAATCAGCCTCTCTTCCATGACACAGTCTTAAAAATGACAATGAAGTAAAACAAGTAGTGACAATGTTTTCAGTAAAATATGACACATTTTGTGCCAAGCTATGTATTACAGTGGGTGAGGATGAGGATTGTGATCACAGTGATGGTTAGGCCCTTGAAACAGAGCATTCAGTCCAAGAAACAGGGTTTATAACGGGGTTATAAGGAGCTAGAATCGGCAAATTCGCATTTCGTTACATATATATATATACATACATATATATATATATACACACACACACACGCACAACAAATGATCAGCCAAAACATTAAAACCCCCTGCCTAATACTGTGTACCACCAAAACAGATCTGACTCGTTGAGGGATGGACTCCACAAAATCTCTGAAGGTGTGCTGTGGTATCTTGCGACAAGGTGTTAGCAGATTCTTTAAGTCCTTTCAGTTGTGAGATGGGACCTCACAGATGCTTAGTCTCAGGAATTTGAAGGCCAAATCAACATCTTGAACATTTTGTCATGTTTCTCAATGTTCAGCAGAATAAGTGTGGAAGTACATGTTATTCTGCTGACCGAGGCCACTGCAATTACAGAATACCGTTGTCATGAAGGGGTGTACTTGGAACAATGTTTAGGTAAGTAATACATTTCAAAGTAACATACAGATGAATGCCAAGACCCAAGGTTTCCCAGCAGAACATTACCGAGAGCATCACACTGCCTCTGCCAGTTTGCCTTCTTCCCAAAGTGCATCCTGGAGCCGTACCCAGGTGAGCAACACACACACATGCACCTGTCCACATGATGTTAAAGAAAACATGACTCTTCAGGACAGGCCACCTTCTTCCATTGCTCTACGGTCCTGTTCTAAAGCTCCAAAATCCATTATAGGCACTTTCGGCAATCGACAGAGGCCAGCAAGGGCACTCTGACTGGTCTGCACCTACGCAACCTACGTATTGTGTATTCTGACACATTTTTAACACAGACAGCATGAACTTTTTTCAGTATTTTGTGCTAAAGTAGCTCATCTGAGTGGTTGGACCAGACTGATTATCCTTCACTCCACATGTGCATTAGTGAGTCTTGAGCACCCATGACCCTGTTACTAGCTCACCATTGTCCTTCCTTGGACCATTTTTGATAGGTATTAACCCTTGCATACCAGAAACACACCACAAGACCAGCTGTTTTGGAGATGCTCTGACCCAGTCACTTAGCCATTACAGTTTGGCCTTTGACAGATGCCACCCCTGCAGGGACATAATAAATGTTATTTACTTCACAAACCTGTCAGTGGTTATAATGTTGTGGCTGATCAGTACAGTGTGTATATATACACACACAAACTCAGTCCTTTCACAGCTACAACATAATACGCCTTCCAACATAATATAAATGGATCTATAATTTAAAAAAAATCTATTACAACATTGTCTTGATGAAAAAAGAATCCACTGAAGAATAAATATGCTAAGAAGCGTTCTAAATGCATCAAATCGTTTTGGCTCCATCTCAACAGCGTTCTATCTTACTGATATTCCACAAGAAGCGGCCCTTTCCAGATAAGGAAAGCAGTAGTGCAACAATCTTTAGCAGAATTTCCTTTTTTTTCTTTTGGTAGCACTTTCATTTCAGCAGTCTTGATGCCCACAGACAACACCCTCATTACATTTTTGTAGTAAAGCCATAATATCTTTATTATGATGTGTATGGTTTGGTTGTTTATCAAAAAGGTTAACACCTTAATTTTTTCTGCAACCAGATAGGTAGTAACAAAGTGCTCCGTCATGCACATTACATAATCAGACACTTGTCTGCTTGACTTAAGTGCTACCTTAGTTTTTCCTTTTTCTTTGTAACTTCAAGGAACTTCAGGGCATCAGTAAACAGGAAGTGACATCAAGCTTGAAAGCCCACATTCAGCCCTTTGCCTTCAGATTAACTCGAGAGATAAACTGATCACTTCTTTACTACATGGTTTATACTGACAAACATTTTCAATAATGTGTCATCTTAGCTTACTATGACCTCAAAGTCAAATGAACCTACTGAAACAGCCACCAAATGGGGCATCAGGCAGTGTTTTCACTCACTTGCCACTTCATTAGAAAAGCCCATTCAGATGGGCAGTTTCTGAACACCAAGCCACGGTTGGTTAGATATCAAACCACTCTCAACCCAACAGTGAAAGTGGCAACCCGATACACATATACATGCACCACAGTCCTATGCTAGAATGACTTTTGTCTAACTGCTGCGTTGAGAGTGGTCTACCATTCCAATAATATCCGGCCAGCAGCAGTCCTGTGGTGAGAAACTGGAGTGGTATACCAGTGGTATATGCGGCAGAGGTGCAGGTGACATATTGTGCTTGACAAAAGATGGGCTACAATCCATCTCAGACTATAATGTTGGAGATCATACATGACCAGTGTCTGCAAGTTCAAGGCAAGGGTTTCTAATAAAGTGGTGTGTGAATTTGAATTGTGCCACGTTTATTGATTCATTCCCGACACAAACAGACTTCTGAACAGCTTTCTTTGTTCACACCGTTGGCCTAAAATGTAATTGAGCTTTGAGATGGGTCAACCTCTTCTGAAGAAGTCAATTTTTAACAACTAAATGCATATTCTTGGACAACTTGGATTAACTGTAGGACTTACATGTAAGAGCAGAAGTTTGAATCGTCCTTTCGTGTATTTCTATTATATTGTATATTTCGGTTTCTCACCCTCTTGGGAGTCAGCTTAAAATGCACAATGTAGCAAAGAGTGAACAATTTCCTAGAAACAACATTGAAGTGGTCATGTTCTTCAAAATGACCCTCAAACCTAGACCAATTATGACTTTTCAATGATAACATGCCAGGCTGTGAGCGGACTAAAAAAAAAGGCATCATAAAAGGCTTCCAACCCAGGATAGCACCTAGACGGAGCTACATTCCGTTTGAATTAAAAAAAAAAAAAAAAAACAAACAAATAGGACAGAACATTTTGGCTTCTGGTTGACAGTCCATTACATTTTTTTAATTTGTTTTAAGGCTTTTCATATCTCCCATTCCCACCCTCTTATTTAATCTTGTTCGTTCCCATCACTGCTTTTTGCTCTTCCTGAATATGTTCTTGATCTTGGTGCGCTTCTTCTCACCGTTGTCAGAGTCCAGGGAGGAGGGGGAGTAGAGGTGTTTAGCCTGCTTGCTGGCTTTCTCCTTTGTGTCTAGAGAGCTTATTGAGGGGTAACGTCCCTCTGGGGGCGTCCCGCCAGCAGGCAACTGGCCGAGGCTGTAAGACTTCTCCATCATGCCGTTATGGGTTGCTGTCTTGGTGCCGGGATATAAGGTCAAACTCTGGGATTCAGGGATGCCAGAGGAGCGAGTGAGGTCAGGGGAACCCTTGCGGACGGTGGCAGAGTCGACAGAGCAGGAGCCGAGTGGAGGCGAGCCGTCTGAAGCAATGGCCTGAGCCTCCTGGGTGAACAGGAGGAGCTCTTCGCGAGAGATTTTACGCTGTGGTGTTTCTCCTCCAAGACCAGAGGGGCTGGAGAACTGCTTCCTGCTCATGGAGGAGCTGAGCGAGTCGGAGTCTGAATACGTGTCTTGAGAGTCTCTGTAAGCCAGAATAAGAATAAACCATCTCTTATGTCAATAAATCCAGGTTAGCCTACATGTTAGACAGTCATACCGGGCATTCATAATCTTTATAGTAATGCTGTGAGATGTTCTAAATAATCTTTCTAACAATGTTTAACTGCTTATGTTTTGTTAAGATAAAACAGCTAGAACTGTTGTCAAAAAATTGACTGCTTTTTTCCAGACTACTGTTAAAAGCACATAATGGAATCAACAAAGATGGTTTAAACGCCTGAAAAGTTTGGGTGCCGATGAATGTTGACATCATAATAATAATAAGAAAGGGACTACAGTAATTCCCTGTATGGTACTGTCACAAATATTTCAAAGTAGTTAGGATTTAAGTTTCTACAAACCATTGTATTAAAACATTTGAAACTGTCCGTGAACCTCTGACAAAAGGGTTTCTAAAAATCATCTATTTATGATCTGTAACGGTGATGGCACTTTCATGCATAGAAGTGAAAGTATATGGTCAATAGTACAAGCATCAGTGTGTGGAGAAAGTCGATGTAATGACAATGTACCCTTTTCTGTCCGCAGTGAAAAAGATATGTTCATCGTCTGCTTCTGATCTGTAGACTCCGGGTGCAGAGGCCATAGAGAGCAGGTCAGGGTCGGCCGAGAGCAGAGAGGGCTGGTGGGACAGGAGGCTCCGCCGAGAGCGACACAGACTGCTGTTGCGCGTCAGAGGCGGACGCATTAAGGGGGCTACAGAGGAAAGACACAGGCTTTTAACAAGGGATGAACATTCATTATGTTTAAAATATCGTTTTTTTCTTACATGTCTGAAGTTATTACTGTTGTTTTGCTATACTCTTTAAATAATGTACATTTACATAATAATTACATAACGAATTGAATTTGTATTTGATTTACACTATATGGACAAATGTATCGGTGCACCTGAACATTACACTAACAGGGACTTTAATGACATTGCATTCAATTTCATTGACTTTAATATGGAGTCTCTCCCTCTTTTGCAGCTGTAACAGCTTCCACACTTCTTGGAAGGCTTTCCATGAGATTTTGGAGTTTCTGTGGGAATTTGTGTCCATTCGTTATGTTGAGCATTTATGAGGTCAGCCACTGATGTTGGACGAGAAGGTCTAGCTCACAATCTCCATTCCAGTTCATCCCAAAGGTGTTGGATGGGGTTGAGGTCAGGGCTCTGTGCGGGTCAGTCAAGTTCTTCCA
>JBBPCY010000013.1:11365239-11390156 GCA_037974405.1 Brachyalestes nurse
GAGAGAGAGAGAGAGAGAGAGAGAGACAAAACAAGTAATTAAACATGTTTAATGAGGCATGAAAAGTGTCCATCACTAAATAATTGCATTGCCTCCCCCCTACACTTCATACATTTCCTGTTTACAACTTCCTCGTGCTTGCAGGACAGAAACATGAGGGTGAAGCACGCAGAACACCAAACTTCCTCTTTTACACAGGAATCTTGTTTTTAAAATGCCCTCATCAACATGCCCTCACTGGTTCCTCTAGGGGGAATCCCTGATGGCATATTAAGGCCCATTTCATAACCGCAAGTGACGTTTTAAAGATGAACTCTTGGAGGGGCCAGGGATCGAGTCAGAATAAGTCTAGACTTCAGTAACAGAACTTGCTTATTGTGATCTTGCATGAATTCCTTTTATTCCGTGTATATATTTGATGTCTTATAACGGTCATAATCCATCACCTACCATTAGCAAAAGCTTTACATGGTTAGCTAGCTAGCTTATTGGCATACTGAGGTCATCTTAAATGGGACGGCAAATATATTCCTATTGAAAAATGTGCATCTTGCCATGCCCTCCTCCTCTAGTCCTGTAAGTGAATGTTTGTGGTAAGTACTACTGAGGTGAGGTCAACGAGGGCATGTTAAAAACAGGACTGAAACGCAAGCAGGGAATAAGGCGATACCAAGAGTACACACACACACACACACACACGTACACCATGTCCAAACAGATGCAGATATCATCAAGAAATGTCCCAAGCAGACTTTTTTCTCTACAGTAATTTAACTTTTCTTTGCAAGGCTGGCTCATGCGTGCTCCACCTTCCTCATTTTTCTTTGTGGAGACAGTATTTGCACGCACCTACTGAAACCTTACTTTTAACTACTGACAGATAAACTGCTGTCAGGTCAGGATAAAACAGCCGGCCCCACCAAAACTGGAGGATGACATTGTTTCCTCAAGTGGGTGGAGCTTGAGAGGAAAGAGGATGTTCTCAACAGGGTCTAAGTAAACAAAGACATTTCTCTCAGAGCACTGCTCACCAGAGACAAACCATCATGCACCTACATCAGGCCTCTCTTTTTCTTCTTCTTAATAATAATAATAATAATAATAATAATAATAATAATAATAATAATAATAATAATAATAATAAAAATCATCATCCTCCTTGGTTCGTCATTGTCATCACTGGTTCTCTTAATTACAGTTAATGACTGTAATTCTTAATTAATCACTGTCATGAGCTTGCAAAATTCCTGTATAGTAACCCTTTATTTATTTCACCTACTGACCCGAACTAGGCCTATTAGCCCTCCTCTCTCTGCAGTCTGCCCGCAGAACAATGCATTTTTCTAATTTCTTTTAAAATTCAGTTAGTAAGCACAGCTTAAGGGGCCAGAGGAAGATTATGGAGCTACTTCTGATGTTACCCCTCTTCCTTTCTCTTATGGAGTTTGGCTATATATTAGCAGCAGATAAGCGTCGGTTTTCAGGTTCGTGCACTATAGCTGGAGGGTTCTTAATGATTGATATCTGAATCCACTACAGACACGCTAAAGACACGACATTCAATTCAATTATAAAATCATTTGTCTTGGCCTAGGCCTCCATGTTACTGTCCAAAAAAAGCATTGTTGTTATATATCAGGTCAATAAATAATGCTAAGAAGTAACCTGCGTAATTTTCACCAAAATCATTAGGATCATCTTAGGATTGCAGGTTTAACAATTTAACAAACATTCATGTGGAGCTGTCAACATGCTTTCAGCACACAGTAAAATATATGTTGCTGCAGGTTAGAGAGCTTATTTGCATCTAGAATATTAACATAGTTTGCAAATTTCATAACATGGACCAAGATACCACAAAAGGAGGGCTGGTCATAGGAGGGCAAGGCTCAACAATGCATCCTTTGACACCTTTTAGGACAGTGCAGTGCAAACATCAGCACAAAGTCCTTGCAGCAAGCTTGATTAACAGGATGATGAGAATGTGTTTTTTAGCGTGAGAAGTAAAACAGGCCAGGCCAGCAGAACACAATAAGAGCACTAGAGACGGCTAAAGCAATGCAGTCGTGCTCCACTGTGGCTTGAAGTAGCTGCCATTAACACCATCTGCATGCCAAACCACACAAAGTAAGTGTGAACAGTAGTCTAAATACTGAAGCACTTAGTTTAAAGGGACGCCAGTACCTCACCACAGTCAGGTTTGTTTGTGTGTACAGTACTGTGTTTGTATGCATAGCAGCTGAATGCAAAGAGCCCAAGTTCTACATTTTACTTGTTAGTTTGTATTTGAATTCTATTTCTTTCCCTGAAGTCCTGACGTTTGCAGAATCTGCATTTTCCAAACTCTCTTTAGGCCTTAGAATTTACCACTGTTCTGACTGGCTGGTCCTTTCACAAGTGGAAAAAAAGAACACATTTAAAACACAGTCTGGGCTGATATCTTTGGACTAAAGTCTAACGTTAGTCACTCCTTTCAGATGTCTGGATATACTCATGCATTTAAAACAGCACAACCTGTATTTCATCTTACATTGCAACAACTCTAGTGCAGTTGTTCTAGTAGCAACTTTAAAGTGAATTAGCGGCTCTAAACTACCACAGGCTGAATGGTTGGTCATAGTTTGCTGTTGTGACATCACAACCGTGATGAACCAGCTGTATTTTTGAAACTTGAATCGATGTTTTTCAGCAAAAACAGTCCCCCACTAACCCAAAAATGTCGAAAATCAGACAAGTTTTCTTCCTTAGTGCAAATTTTCTTCCTTAGTTTAAAACTGCAGCTGTGAGACTAATTTTTTTATAAACTCTATACATCACATCAGCCAAGATAATAATAATGGAAAAATACAACCACTAAAATCTTCTTTCAATCTGCATTAAGACCTTCATTTAGGTGGCACAGACTTGCCAATAAGGTTTAGAACTACAATTAATTTGTGAATATCAACCTCAGTGTTGTCTGAAGCAGCTACCTGTGTAGTGACGTTTTGTTCAAGTCACACATTGCATTCTAAACCACGCTGACCAGTTTGCACCTCCTTAATCAGAGTTCAGTGCGTTTGAGATGTATTTTTCTGGTTTGATGGTGATGTATTTTTCTGGAAATGTTTTAGGATTGTTGGATGCATATTGAGTTTGTGTTTGTTAGTCTAGTAGCTGGAGTTCTAAGACATATTTGGACTCTAAACATGTCTTGGCTAATTGACCACATCTGAGTTAAGTTGAAAATCAAATATGAACAATTTCCTGTTTTGTCTCTTGACTGGTTTACCACAGGTAGGCAAAGGAAATCGGATAAACTAGCCTCAAAACCGATGACCGGTGTCTCCATGACGTGGGTCTCTTCTCTGACTGGGCTGATCTTCCTATTCAAGAGATCTGGCTTCCTGGCACTCAAGAAAAACTTCCTGTGTGGTCTACCACTGTAGCAGGGCTGCCTGAGGGTGCATCGTTTATTTACCTGGGCCAACAAACTATTTGAAATGTATGGACTACAGAACATATTCCTTAGAAAAATATGTGGCCCTAGAAAGAAATCTTCACATTCCCATCTTTATTCCTCCTCATTGAGTGAGTCCTTCAGTTTTATCCTCTAGAAAAAGTATGCCATTCATTAAAATAATTAAAAATACATGTGTTTGTGATATTGTTTTATGAAGCCTGAATGGTCAGTTATTACAGAGAAATTGTTTTGTGTCATATCTGTGATTTGTTTATTTGCAATAAATAAAAAAAAAGTGTAGTGTCATTTTTGCCAGTAGTTGTAGCTCCATCCTTTCACATCGAATGAATGAATATTGCGAGCCAGGCCTTCTCGACCAACATCAGTGCCTGACCTCATAAATGCTTTATAGAATGAATGGGCACAAATTCCCACAGAAACACTCCAAAATCTTGTGGAAAGCCTTTCAAGAAGAGTGGAAGCTGTTACTGCTCCTAGGGGGGGCCAACTCCATATTAAAGTCTATGTATTTGAATGCAATGTCATTAAAGTCCTTGTTGGTGTAATGGTCAGGCGTCCCAAAACTTTTGTCCATATAGTGTTTGTCTTAAAAGATAAAGTAACAAACACAGGCTGTTTAAGGATAAACTGAGTTCGAAAAAGTGGTCACGGAAAAAAAATTATTGCAACTATTCCTGGTACATAAAATGACACAAATGTCATAAATGAACCGCAGGCACATAAAATGTAGAAGCAATGTAGGATATATGCCTTTTAAATGTACCTACACAGAATGGACCAATGTTGACTAGGTCCAGGTAGTTACATTATCTTCATCAGCCATCATGGTTCACTTGTCATGCGGTGCATTAAAGCACCCTCTTTTTCACAGAGAACAGAGAAGGTTGTGCACCTTAGATTAGCCGAAGTTAGAATTTGACAGTCTCTGAGGGTCACCGTCTACATCCACTCACTGATTAATGACAAATGCGCATATGTGCCAATGAGTGCCATTGTCTTTGTCCTCTGACTGTATGTTCACTGGCAATGGACTGCTTAAAATAAGCGATTCACTAAACAGTAATTAGCTTAACAGAGCCAGACAGGAGGGAGCGCACAGAGGTCATCTTTTAAAAGGTACAGGGAAGAGTGGAACTCAGACAGGAGATAGAAGTGAGTGCACTGAGAGCACACCTGTCTCTCCGGATATACAGAAATGTTAGCAGCATTCCAGAGGATTAGCCATGAGTCAGGCTTTACAGTAAAGACACACACTTCAGCAAAAAATAACCTCATTGCGCATCATATTCATAGTTAAGATCATATTAGAGCCAGACAAACATTTACAGTTCATGATACTGATACAATATCAGCTTATAATATCAGCAGATATAATTTAATATGGTAAATAAACCCTTTACAGACTGGTATATGTCAGTCGTCCAATCACAGATAACCTAACTAATATTTCAATATAACCGTTCTGTGGGCATTTCTTTTTCAAATTTCATTGAAAATCATCATGTGGGAAAATACATCAACATTAACTTTATCAGAGGAGAAATATGACTGAAGAACTGAGGTACAATTGTTTTTAAACTGTTTATTACTATGAAGTGGTCTCATCCATGGACTATCCATCCACGGTCTCATCCATGGACTATAAATGATATGTTCAGCACTAGCTTTGGCCTTGACGAGATTGACAGATGTGTTCCCAGTTTAGTTTATTAAGGCACGCGAGTCCATTACTGAAACATGCATGCCAGCTTACACCTATACAGTTATACTTTATCAGAGAACAGTTTCGTTCTGGTTTAGAATCTAAAACCCGTAAAACACGAGTTTAGTATCTAAAACCCTTTTAGAGTCTAAAACCTAAGGAACAAAAGTGGCACACATCCATACTGGAAGTGCAACAAATGGTAAACTGTCCAAACGAATGCACACAAAGTACAAAAATGCCCACATTTATTTTAGGTCTTAGAAACAATCAGAAAAAAACACAAGATCTTTGAACCCGAAAGTACTTCAGGATAATTTAAGCCCAAAAGTGTAGAAACAACATGAATAAAATGTAGACTTGTTCCACAGCTTTCTCAGTGAAATGGGTGGTTTCTACAGGTTCTTTTGTGTAATTTGTATCTAAGATCTAGGACAAATAAGTGAATAAATGATTTTTAAAAAATGTGATATGTAGAGGTGTACATTTGTTATCAGAGCTCCTGGCATGATATTCACAGGTACAAAAAAATATAATATTTAACATCGGCATATTTTACGAACAAAATGTGTTGGGCCTTAGGCCACAGCCTTTGTTTGTGAAATGTGCCAATCAAAGAATTGTAGATAATCAATGTGCTACTCACACGTGTTCAAATGCTATTAGGATTAACAGACTATTGCTCAAAAAACATTATACAAGGCAATCCCACTATAAAAGCTATAAAATAAGTGGCAGTCAGCCACTGGCCAAAAGGAATCATCAAGATCCATGGCAACTAGATCACCACTGAGGTAGGTTTAAGTATTTTAGTGGAGACATTCCATTATCTATAGTTACTTCCCAAAACTTCTGGGGAAAGTATTTGTGGCTTCATCCATGGCTGTGTCTGTAAAGTACAACTCCTGGAAAATCACAGTCCATGTTCATATGGAGCAGGTTTTTTCCTCAAGTTTTCCAATGTTACGTTTTCCAAATGAGGACGTGGCTCCACAAGACCAGTGTAACCTCTCACTGAGAAACAAGCACTGACACTTTGCATTTAATGTTGAGGTTTTTCGGTCTGCATCATTTTCTTCCACTGAAAAAGGCAGTAAAGAAATGAAAAAAAAAAAAAAAAATAAGATGACTGATGCAGAATGGGAAAACCTTCTTTGTTCCTCCACCACACAGCCTCATTCTTAAGAGACCAAGTCTGTCCTCACTTCAGGATTACATTTCTTTTCCAAACTGACAGCTTCAATGGGTTTTACAGTGACAGAAGCGATTACTCTATTTCTCTCTCTTTCCCTTTAGTTATGCAAGGCCTTTTAGAGCAGATTGTATAGCCTTGCTATGTGAGACACCCAGAGCAAGAAAGAGAAATACACCCCCGTCAGCCCTCCTGAGCTTTAGCACTTGCTCATGCTAGGTCTGTATATGTCTGTATCGCACGCCGTCTTTCTCTCTGGGGGAAAAGTCCCTGAAACAAGGCGATTACAGCTATTCCTCACATCCAAAGTACTCCCTCCATCTCTCTCACCTGAATGGTATCCAATGAGTTTTTCATTTTCAAAGCCTGTGGGGTAAAGATTAGAAATAGAAATGGTGGTCCATGCCTGCAGAGTGCTAAAGCAGAGCAATGCAAGATCACTCAACTCAGATAAACCGTGCCAGTTTCCAAAACCCAGATTAAGCCTGTGGCGTAGATTAAACTGTCCAAAACATCCAAGGATATTCTTAATCCACCTCAATAAACCCCTAAGAACCAAGACAGTTCTGGAAATATATCTATAGGTTATACTGTGTCAATGCATGAACTTCATTACATGAAATTGTGAAACAGGATGATTCAATTGGAAGAACACGATCATGATTCAGTATTAAGAAGATTACTCATGTTATCTGTTTCATTTATTTGCCTAATAGTCCTCAAAATCAATAATAAACGTAAACTGTATTTTGATCATCTCCATTTTCAAAGGGTACACTAATTATATTATACATACTTCATTTCTGTAATCAGATTACAATGTTCCTTTACAGCTCAATAGGCCGGACAGCTCAAAGTGACATGCCCCCTGTTTGGATGAAATACAGACATTAGAATGTAATAGGCAAGCTAATGTTTGCTCCCTACCATCGATTTTTGGCCAAAATAAACGTCTCAATATATTTTCCAATGTAAAGCACCACTAAATGCAGTACGGATTCAATTACTGATATAATGGTGTGACTCAGTTTTGCCAGAAGTTCATGGTTCTTAAAATAACAGAAAGTGACTCTATAAACAGAAATATTGAATACATGGTTTTAATATGACGTTGCGCCCTTGAACAAGATGTGAAACTCCAGTGGCATTTCTGGTTTGCCATTCTATTACAAGTAAAACCTCCTAGATGTTTTATAAACAATCAATTTCCTACAACACTCTTCAAGCCCTACCAATCAAAAGCAGGTCACTACTGAACTTCTCAAAAAGTTACAAATAATACTCTGCAGTTTGGGAGCACGGCTGACTTTGAACGGTCTACTACTAGACTTTAAAAAAAAAAAACCTGAAAAAAAGTAAAGAGGAAACGAGGAACACAGAGAAACAAAGATGTCATTTGAACTTTCAGGAAAAGACTGCTTAACCTTATTAGCATCAGTAGAAGGAACTTTTGGCCAAAACATGAAGATCATCCCTTTCACTTCCTGTGTTTATAAAGACTTAGAAATCATATACACACAAAAGCACAGCGTTCCTAAGAATACCACACACAGTCACTGCACACAATTCAAAAACAGACCTAAACAAGATACCCCACAACAAAATAAGTGTGTGGGTATGTGTGTCCCATCGAAGGGCATGTAAGCCCTGACCCACAGCTGGATAAATGCAGGGTGCGATTTCCTCTGTAGAGAGTCTTAGCACCCTGAATCCTCTCCCTCTTTTAGCTTTGTCACCTTTCCCTATGCCGGAAATGAAACCTGTGTCAGTTCAAAACGAGGCCAGGAGGAAATCGAACAGTGTATTCTCTACTGTATTCAAGTATTAAGCTTCTGTCCGCAATGCTCGTTTCACTCATTCATGCTTCGTTCTTATTTTTTTATACTCTGAGTCTTTAGTGCATTCATACCAATGGTAAAATTCTGTTTCTTGGCAGGATGAGCTCTGCAAGTAGTTGTAGCGCTAAAGCAGTGAGTAATTCTTTGACTGGATCAACACCTTACAGAAAGGTCACATGCATGAGACCACAAAGGAGTCCTTCAGTTCCACCAATAAGCCAAATTCCACAACAGAAAGTACAGTACAGCTGAGGGCAGTGACCTAAATTTCCATGGGGAGCAATTTTCTGCATGACCGGAGCAAACAGTCTTTCAGCGAATGGTTTAGTGCGAGGGGATTCCGGAGCAGAGGGATTACCCTCTATCCTCCAGAGATGTTCCCATAGAGAAAAAGAATGTGGATTAGAGAGACATGCAACAGAGAATCAATATTTGGGACTCATGTCACTGCAGGGTTTATGTGAACCTAAATAGTTTGGCTTAATGAGAGAGACTTTCATTTAGCTATCAGACAACGTATAACAGTTGGAAACAGGTTTGGCCTCTTGGGAAGTCTGCATTCCTACATTTTTTTTCACAAATGCCTTAAGTCAAACTTGTCAAACAGATGTCCTCTACTGCCTCTCAGTCTGAAACAGGGTCAAACCAATGTGAACGTTTTGTGACCGCTGATGTTAGGGAGCTACAAATGGTTTGTTAAATAAATCAACAAACAGACAAACAAATAAATATACTTCACCAGTTAAAGAGATATAATTGTGGTTATATATTTATTGTTAAATATAATATGGAGCATAATAATGAAGCTCATGTAACTGCACAAGTGTATCATGGTTAAAATAATTATCTGCTCAAAACATGAAATAGATAAATGTGCAGTAATCCAGCTGTAACAGTGAACACATCACTAGCAGTTATGCTACTGTTACATGCGCAGTTAATGGGTTACTAAACATTCTTAAAGACACTTAATACACTTAATACAATGTTTAAAAAAATATAGAAATACTGTAGGCTGAAGCAGAGCTTTCCAGATCTCAGGTGTGTCGATTTCTGTTCATTAATATCTATATTTTTGTTATTTTAACCATGATGTTGATTTATGTTCAAATTTGATTTAACAGATAGAGCGGCTGGTAACCAAATGCCTCTATAAAGACTGGCACGCGTGCAACTAAATTCTCAAAAGTAAGACCACATCAGAGGTGTCCGTTAGGACATAAAAAGCTGTAAATTATATGAGCCTTACTGACAGGATTCTCTACGGATACCCCATAATCTGAGGGATGACGGTATCAGTTGAGTCTTAATTAGTATATTGTGTAGAAAGGTAATAGGGTAAAGAGCTGGAAAAATGAGGCATAAAGTTAAATGAGCTCGACTTGATTCCACGACAACATTTCCGAGGTCAGAGTGAGACGCTCTCTTATGAAGATTTGATCTAAATGGAGGTAATTATCAGATTAGAAAGGTATCATTGCCTCCTGTCGGAGTGCCTAATCCCAGGCCTCCACAGTGCCTCTGAGGATTCCAGCCATAACAGCCAGTCTGGCTCACCACAGCAAAGTCCGGAAGACGTGTGTGTGTGTGTGTGTGTGTGTGTGGGGTGGGGTTGTGGGAGGGGAGCATTCTGGAGCTCAGGGGCAAAAGTAATTACCCCAAGGCAAAATATCATCTGAAGGCCAAGTTGCAGTCCTGCTGTGACGGAACTGCTTAGCTATGAGGAACATTCTGGAGCCAGTGACCACGTCACCCACAGAATCGTCGCCATACGTGATTCCACTGACAGTGATCCCAACGTGGATAGACAAACACACGCCACTCTGCCGGGTCACATTTTACTGGAAAACATTACCGGCGTCTTTAAAAATACCCGCGCTCTGCCCAGGCTCTGAAGACCCCACAGGGTTTTATGTTGTCTCCTGGACACAATGGACGAGCCGACATCATACAGGGACTGAACTGGGCCTCCAGCTCACTCAGCAGTTATGTAACAGTAAGATCTAATTACATTATGGAATCTGCACCTGACACATAACACAGAGAACAAGCTGAAAGGGATAAAGAACAAAGTCAAATAAGTAAATGGATTGTTTTAAACTACTGGGTTAAATAACAACACTGATTCCAAAGCATGGAAAAATCTAGTTTGGCAGCCATGATGTAATAGAGAAGGGATTCAGGATCACCTCAACTATACCACAGGTTTACTGTACTGTTTTAATCACTGCAGAAAATAATATCGTTCATTTATGTATCACATCTATAATAAGAAATACACAACTGTATAAATCACCAAATGGTCTATAGACAATGACAAATGACCAAAACAAAACAGTAAATAATGGAGATACATTTACAAAAGGACCCAATGTTTGCCATTTTAATTACAGAGTTGCATTTTTTTGGAGATGGGCCTAATACAGCAACTAAAAAGGAGAATGGGCTTATTAAAGGAAATTCAGGGTAACATAGAGAAACTAGAGGGAACCCAAATTTAAAGCAAAATGTGGGTTCCCTCTAGTCTCTTTATGTTACCCTGGGACTTTGCCCATTTCAGGTCCAGAATTGCATTCTCACACAAGCTCTTGCAAACCAAAACCAACTTTGACTGCATATTGCTTTGACAGAATGACTACAGGTGAGGAGAGAATTAATAACGTAACACACATTTTTGAATTGTATGGGAACACCATGCATTCACCCTCTTCGCAATGTTCTTTAGGCATGTTTTAATCACATTCTCAGGATACAAGTGACATTAATTGCAGGCTCAAACTCTACTAAGGATGTGATATGCTAATTAAAACGATGCTAAACAAACTGTCCTTAAAATGGCAAGAGTGTACCTTCACGTAACGTCTGTCTCCTTTACGAAACCATTCTGAGTCATCATGTTTGCCAAACACTACACTAGTGTCAGGCATATGATACTGTCTCTTGGCCAAAGCGATGAAACGGCCAGCATGCAAATGGGCGCTCCAGTCTTCTCCTCTCACTTTAGAGAAGAGTCAACAAACACCGCAGACAGACCAAATGTTTACTTTCCTGTTCAAATAGCCTCTCTTGTTACTGCAAAGGCTCCTTTGACCAGGAAACCCATATCTCCCGTCTGCATGTCTCTTCATAAAACAGAACATTTATTACCTCTATCAGTACTGCTTTCATCCATCATCAGTGCTGCGAGAAATAGAAGAATCACATGGAATATAAAGTGCTACAAATGAAGAATAACTTAAACAGTCCAGTAGACCATTCATTACTGTAACTTTCTTTTTACACAAAGACCTTCCTCTCCGCCCTATCAGACTAAAACAACACAGCCATCAGTACTTTTAGTAATTGAGTGATCTAATGACTGTTTTAACAATTAACTGAGTAATCATCTGCACAATTTATAACAGCTTTAAGTTTCGACTTCATTTACATGAAATTTGCAGCCTCAGGCACATGCACATTTGTGACATTCTGCTTGTGAGGGTTTCTTCTCTGACGTGATCAGAGAGCTGAAGAGTGTTCAGAACATTGTTTTTTTTTAGCTGAGAAATCATATTTATTGATAACAGAATAATAGTAAATATTTAATACATAATGCATTTGTCTTGTATTGTCATGTACTTTGAACTTCGGCTACTTGGAAAGGTTTTCTGTGCTATTCTCACTGCTAGACTTTAAAATGGCTTAAGTAATAATTGGTTTATCTACTATAATATATATGTAAAATTAGATACCATTAGATAGTTAGGCCCAATATGCATTAAATGCAGAGTTACATCATCCAACTACTCCAATCAACAGAGACGCACTGATACAGGAATTGTCAGTTGATGCCAAAGTAAAATATCTGTACATATCACCCAATACTAGGGCTGTAACGGTACATGTATTGGTACCGAACGGTCACGGTACATGGGTCACGGTTCGGTACATGATGTCGTACGGAGAATACAGGGTATGACGGAGAAGACGCGATTGAAGTAATGCAGATCTTACGGCATCTCAGAGGGACCAAAAAGTGCCAGTAAATCATAAACCTGGGTCGTAGTATTGTGCATTAGTGCCACCTACTGGCGTGACACTTCTGCTGCCTTACACATACATGAAAATATAAGCAAGTGTGTGTTTACTGGTTAACACACTGTTGTCTATTTCAAATAAACGAAAACAAACCAAGCCTCATTCTTTAGAACTTTTTGTTACTTAACTTCGCTGTACTGTGAACCGTACCGAACCATGATGTCAGAACTACAGTGTGAACCGAACCATGACCTTTCTGTACCGTTACACCCCTACCCAATACCCAAACACAAACATGTATGAAATTTAGAAACTGGGATCACATTTACCTGAACAAGCATTATGGAGAACTGTGACACTTATAGCTTTATAGACTGTTACAAATCCAATAAAATGATTTAAATCAAATATTTTAGCGCACCAGCCCAGTATTGCCCAATATTTCTACTTCAGAGGAAAATAATCAAATATCAGTAGATATATTAGTCACTTTAAAAAAAAAATAAAACCTTTATCTTCCAATACAGATATGAATATATTACTGTGTATCCCTACCAATTAGTAAAGGAGTTTCATATTGCAGACCAATCAGAAACTGAAATAAGATCAGCAAATGACATAACCGGGTTGAGGGGCTACATTATGTGGTGAAATTGATTTATGAAATGGACAAAACCTGACCTCTGTTGCACTTGCACTTTAACTTCTTAAGAGTGTCATGCTGTTGCTCCTCAAAATGCAGAGCTCCGCTAAAAGGACATAGTTGAAATGCCAAACAGGCTAAATATACAAAGTAATTAAAATCTGAGTATGATCACGTTCACAGGGTCACTGGGAAATGCTGGGGCCACTCTTGGAATAACAACCAGAGCCTGACCAACATGAACATTTTGTCATTGATACTGTGCGTGTAAGAATGTTTCAGCTTTGGGACGCAGGAATGGGCTATAATCAGTTATAACAACATTCAAGTAACATTCAAATTCTCAGGTTATTTTTAAACAAAAATATAAATAAATAAAATCAATGGTGATCATTGGTATTCCCGATGTTTGGCCTATATTGCTATAAAGCACAAGCATCTTAGCAGTCTGTGAAGAGACTGGTATTAGAATAAGAAACCAAAACCAACTTTACAAATGACTCCTTCTCCTCATAGCAGAGGAGTGTGGTCATTGCAATTAAGATACAGGAATTTATAAATATCAGTTGATCATGTGCAAAATAATACTATACATGCCTCTCAGCCAATGACATTCACGTAGTAAAGGAAAAATGTATTGAATGTGGTTAAATGTGCTTGAGCCAAATGACTCCAACTGGAGCTCAAGGAATGAGATTCTAAACAGTGTTAAATGTGCTTGAGCCTCAAGATCACAATTGATATTACATGTGCTTAAGCCACAAGAATACAATCATGGTTAAATGTGCTCAAGCTACGAGTTTCCGACTGAGATTAAATGTGAGTTACCGGATTCCAATTGGTGTTAAATGTTCTGGAGGAACGTGATTCCAATCAGTGTTAATTGTGTTCGGAGGACAGCACATTGAGATTGAGTCACAGGATTCTGATCATGGTTAAATGTGCTCGAGTCATGATTTAAAATTCCATGCAGACTGCATTTCAGTAAACAAATGGTGTAAAAGACTCACTCACTTTCTGTAACCACTTACCGCTTACTAGGGTCGCAGGTACCGGGAGACTATCCCAGGGCCAATGGGCGCAAGGCAGAGACTCACCCTGATATCTTTACTTCTGACTGACAGACACCACAGGGCCAGTGTAAAAGACGAATAAGGAAAATAAGGCAAAACTAAAAGAGCTGGGTAGGTCACAGTTCACTGCGATGGTCCTCAGTAACAACACACTACATGACTTATACACGCAACTGTGAATGCGCCTTATTGGCTGATGTGCTAAAGAAGGCAGTTGCAAAACGAAACTGACAATACAAGAAACTGTGTTGAAGCAGTATACGGGACAACACTGGTAAGGAGGAAGTCCAGAAGGAATACTTGTGAGGCACAATCCAAAGCTTAACACGGTATAGTTCAACTACAGAGGACAAATATGATGATTAGGACCAGTAGACTGGGCTGATATCTTTACTTCTGACTGACAGACATGCTAGATATACTCTGGCCCTTATCCTAGTGTGAAGGCCACACACAATCACCCTCTCACTCAAAACGGTCACCGCGATAGCCATCAGCACAGGAAATTCCACCATTATTGAGTTTGCAATAGGGAGCCCTTTACTGACCATGGTCCCTCGTGCACGTAAACACACACACACACACACTCCTATGGCCCAGTACTCACATAAGTATGCTCTCTCATTAGCACAAACAAACACTCTCAGCTGTTTACATTCAATAAGCATGATTCTGTGCTTTGGCATGAACACACAGACAGTGGCACTCCAATAAGTAACAAATAACCTTTGCTTGATGGGAAATGGGTCATTTGGTCAGCTCTAACATTCACTCTCTTTCTCTCATACACACACACACACATACACACACACACACACACATACAAACTAAAGGGAATGTGGTACACCACAAGCACCTCTCTCTCTCTTTCTTCCTCCTAGACACAGGCCTACTAAAACACACAAACAAGTAGTCTCCTTAAACACAAAAGGCCATCTCTCTTTGCAGGAGTTTAAAAATGCATCAGTGCATCATGATGTGCTGATTAAAGTGAACTGGATTTGCAGTGTTATAACGGAGGTTAATCGATTCTGTAATTATTCTGTAGGGGCACAGTGGTGCTGTGGGTAGCGCTGTCACCTTGCAGCAAGAAGGTTCTGCATGGGTTTCCGCGGGGAGCTCTGGTTTCCTCCCACAGTTCGAAGACATGCATAACAGATGAATTGCTAAATCGCCCCTAGATGTGAGTGTGTGTACATGAACGTGTTTGCCTGTGTCCGCAACGCAATGGACTGTCAATCTATCAAGGGTGTTTCTCCGCCTTTTGCCTTATGACTGCTGGGATAGGCTCCAGCATACCCCTGCCCCACCCCCCATGACCCTGGTTAAGGATAAGCGGCTCAGATAATGGAGGGATGGATTACTCAGTGAAGTGTGCTCTCATTCTGATCAGAATTCCCAGGCTATTTTCAGCTATAAAACCCAAGCGAAACGATTTATGTATCATTATTATTAAAGATGCACTGATCAGGGCTTTTTATGGCCAATTCTGATTTCTTTAGTTTATACCGAGCTAAATGAACACATGAAACACACTAGCACATTTCCAGCACTTTCTATTAGCCAAAGTCACGTCATGAAGCATATTATTCTCTATATAATGACCCAAACTGGCACTTCAGTTGCATATTTATGAATTGAATAATGAAATACATCAAAATTAAGGGGCAACAGGCTATTTAGTGCATTAAGTCATGAATAATGACAGGTGTAGCAGCAGCATTCAAATACAGCGTGGGTGCACCTGGATCACTTTATTAATGTCATAAAATTGAGAAACAGATTGGATAAGAATAAACAAATAATTGCCGATTTTACGTTTGTAGGAATTATCTTCCAGTTTTGGTAAAACAATTAAACTGGACTGCAGCAACACCTGCAATGCACTGTACCGTTTTCTAAAGAACTTAATCAGATCATTAATGGTTCCTTATCTTTCTCTCAAAGCCATTAAACTGGTGGGACTCTCCATTTTCAGGATCCATATCGCCTCATTGTCCTTTACTGACGCACTGAGCTCGGTCTGGAGCCTTAAGCACACGGAGAGTGTAAATGACTGAGTAAATACATGGTTAATGGTGTAAAGCAGCCCAGTGCAGCAAAGCACAGGATTATGTAACACCCTTGCCATTTAAAGCCATTCACTGCCTGACCTAAACATTACTGCCAGATTTACAGTCAGCTGTAATTCTGAGACATCAGCATTGTTACTGTTGGGGCACCTCCCGTTAAAGGAATCACCCTGGGACACACTCTGCTTTCTTCTGGCAATAAAGGCTTGACTCTACATGTTCGTGACAACAAGGCCGGAGTGAGTGCCAACTCAGCAGTCACACCACAATACGGCCTCATCTGGGCCTCTGATGTGGAGAAAGTGAGATCAATCTTAGCCCAGCAAATATTTACTCAGATTTTCAAGACAGTATGGCAACAAGCTCCGGCAAGGCCCTTTCTTTCTTTCAACCTGACTGTCATTCTATACATGGATTCTTAATTTCTCCAAAACGTAGCGTTCTTGAACAGATCACAAACAACAAGGACTTGTTTTTCAACTTCATACAGCCATATGTAGTCCCTTTCATGACAGACCAAATAAACAATGTCTTATTTTCTGCTTGATGCTATACTGAAAATAAGTGTAAGCATGAGCCAAACGAAGCCTTTACTTAGTACTTTAAGTATTTCGCTCCGTCACCAGATTCATGAAGCAATTTTTCATGCCATATCATTTCAACTGATGTGCTGGTGCATGACTATGCGTGGCTGGCCTGGATGACACCTCATATTCATATTCCAAATGAAATAAGACATCATCACCACTTCTGGAGCTCAGGTGTAATTATGAACAGTAACATTTTGTTCTGAAGATTTTTTGGGGTGTGAAAAAGCAGCATGCACTCTGTAGTATCTATAACTTTCTCTCTGTATACCATCACAACAGACTTGAAATTAAGCAATCTAGCTTTACTTTAAGAGGGTTAATGAAGTTATTGCAAAAGGCTTTCAGAAACTGCAGCCTTTTTCATCAAGTGCCTCCATTTTCAAAGACTCAAAAATAAATAATATAGTAATATAATAAAAAGTAATATAACAAAAAATTTGTTTTGTTTTAATTCTTGGTTGAATATCCTTTTGCAGTCACCGACTGCCTAAAGTCTGAAACCCACAGACAACATCAAATGCAAGGTTTCCTCCCTTAAGATGCTCCCGCCTTCAGTTGCTGCTTGTTTGTTCTTCTTTCTGTTTTCAGTTTTGTATTCAGTACCTGAAAAGCCGCTCTATTGGTTTGAGATCAGGTGATTAACTTGGCCACTGAAAAAGATCCCATTTCTTTACCTAGACGGTTAACATGGGCTGCCTTTGGGTACTTTTTTAGGGCTTTTACTCATTTGCACTGTAAAGCACCTTTTAACCAATTTTGCTACATTTAACTGAATCTGGGCAGAGAGAATAACCTATACACGTCAGAATTAATCCAGAATTCTGCCAACAGTCACATCATCAATAAACACCAGAGACCCAGATCCACTGGCAGCCACACATGCCAACATGTCTTTCTCCATAATTTTATCTTCTCGCCATTCCGGTACAAGTTGATCTTGGTTTCATCTGTCCAAAGAACCTTGCTCTAGAACTGGGCAGTCTTTTCATGTGTTTTCTGGCAAAGCCTAATCTGAGGTAAATCCAGATTCCAATTCCAAGTTGTGTCTTGACTGTAGACTTTGACAGTGAGTGCTCTTGACCTGGCTAGATGCTATGAAGGGGTTTTTTTTGTTCACCATGGAAAGTGGAATCATCCACTTTAGTTGTCTTAATTGTCTCCCAGGTTTTTTGGAGTTGCTGAGCTCACCAGTGCACTGTTGATTTTAGTTTTGGCTATCTCATTGAAAGGCTTACTGAATCATCCCCTAACCTTTTATGTAGTTAATATGTCATGCGATAACAAGAGAACGGGCCACACCTGGCCATGAAACAGTCACACATCCAATTATTTTGGACCCAATGAAAATGGAGGAACTTGGTGGAAAAAAACTTAAAATTAAAGCTGAAAGCCAGTCACATATTCATTGATTAATTTCAAATCAATTGTGGTGATATACAGAGAGACAATTTCCATCAAAAAGTTCCATCATTGTCTAAACACTTACAGACCTAAATGTACGTGTATATAAATGTATGCCTGTATGTATTTGTGCGTGTATATAGCAAACAAATGAATAAAAATATATATGATCTGATATGAAATGTAAGAAAAGGTTGAAAGGATGGTAATTATGTCATTACTTAAAAATAACTGAAGATGCCAGCAGTTCTTCTATAGGGTGGCACTGGTTTGAGCAAGTCACAAACAAACAAAAAAAAACAACAGTTATGGCTCAGTAAAGTTTGGGAAGGTAAAAGAGACACATACAATATTTGGAAGACTGAAATAGTCTTTGACATTTTCCTGTGATACCTTGAACCAGCTGAAAAGAATCTACAATTCGAGGCAGTCACATAGGTATGTACCTATGTAGCCTAAATAATGTGTCAGTGAACACACTCCTCAAACACAGTTCACATGACATGCAGTGTTAGTCAGACTGTGGACTGACAAACCAAGACTTTCAGCTTTGGTTCAGAAAAGTTACATCAAAAACACATCTCTAAAACTCACCATGGTACATCACTATTGCTGGTCACTGGAATATTGGTCCCATTTAATAGAAGCATTTCGCATATACTACAAAAAAACAACAGAATATTCAGTAGCCCGCCCTGTTACAGTGTCAAATATCTAAGCTAACAAGGGAAAGCTTAAATGACAGAAAAAAAATACCATCACATCATCCTAAGAGTATATTCAAATGCAACTAACTGACTCATTATTGGCCAGTGTACTCACATGAATAACCCATTAAAATATTTATTCAACAATTCAATAAAAATGACCCTGTTCTTGTCTCATTCTCATCAAGAAACTGTATATAGATTTGTGCTTCTTAACCTTGCTCCTGGCATTGTTCCAAGTACTACTTGACACACCTGATCCAGTTCATCAACTAACTCCTGAGCCCTTAATGAGGTGGATCAGGTGGAACAGGGAAGGGAATGGTTGAAACTATGCAGTGTTGTGGGTACCCGGGAGCAAGATAATAAACGACTGCTATACTAGGTTTAATCACTTTCGGCTTACTATTCAAGTATTAATGTTGTGACTTATTATCCAGTAACTACTGTGTATTATCCAGTAACTACTGTGTATTATCCAGTAACTACTGTGTATTATCCAGTAACTACTATGAATCGAATAGAGGTAAATATTACAAGAGTGAGGAGCCCACATACAGGGCTTGGGAAGTAAAAACTAAAATTTTAGTGAAAACAGTGACAACTGTGAGCTTGCCATGCAGATGTTTCTTCTGATTTATGTTTATCTTCAGATCAGCAGACAATCAAATGGCTGTGCCGGGCTTTTCCAAGATAGCATTTACACCAGAAATTCTCTGGAACTTGAAGTTCTGCAGCTATGCAAGGCTAGGTACCTCACGATCCAGGTGCACTTTTCTGACTTACATTAATAGACCATTTCACCCCAGACTGCTCTCTAACTCCCAGGCAATCATAGTACATAAATCACACAAAACACTTAACAGTGTACAAGCAAGATTTGAATATCCAAAAAGGCATTAAGGGGTCATAAATAAAGTCAGCACAAATCATTATATAAGCCACCAATGAACATTCATCATCACAGTTCGGTTTTGTTTTTTTTTTCTTTCTAATGCAGTTTTGGCAGTAGGTAAGTCTAGAGCACTCTCTTCTAGTCTTAAGGACAGTGATGAATTACCCTGCGCTTGGAGTCCATTAACAGGCACATGTGTGCTTGTGTCTAACAATTTGGATAGTCTGGATTTGCATTTGACCATTGATGGGGACTGTGCACTTGGCTGGCTAGAAGGGTTTACAGCTGGAGAGACACCAATCTGTCATGTCAGCCTGATCCAGGCCAGACGCCTGCTCCTCAGAAATGATACACCGTCATTAAAACCTGGCCTGCGATTGAGAAAACAGCTGCTATGGGCCTGACCAGTCCAAAGCCTGACCAGTCCAAATCAGTCGGCCATGTTTGAGCTGAACCTCTTGATACCCATGAAGCTCATTTTGCACCTTCACAACAAGTAACAGTCTGATAATACAGTGAGCCTCTTATTCTGTGGGCTCTTTCTGTGCTTCTACAAATACTCAGGGCTGTCATTATAGATTATATTAGTAATTGTGGAATATATCAGTTATTTTGATGATTCATCCACTAATTAAAACCTTTAAAAAGACCAAACATGTTAAATTAATCATGCAAACTGTCCTCTAATTATTGCCGATTCACTCAATTAAGTAAACAAATTCAATTACATGTTCATCTTTTTTACTGCAGCAAGAGCCCTGATTATCTTTAGTAATGCAGAAAGGATTACGCTTATTTTTTTCAGGTTTTACAGATTGGAATGTGCACTGAGAACATTTTCCCTCTTCTTGGTGGCAGGGGTGTCATGTTGCAGCGCCTCTAAAGAAATTTGGGGTTAAGTGCTTTGCACAAGCACAAATGCTGTGGCCGGCGCAGACACAACCTGCAGGCCTTCAGCAAAAAGACTCATTGGTGACTCAACCAACTTTTAAACCAGGAATCCTCTCTAGCCACCTTGACATGTTCCACAACGAAATCAGCCCGAGCAGGTTTCAGATACACATCAGCAGGTTTCTGGCAAAATAAAACAATCAGTGAGACGTGCGTAGGCGGCTGGCTTTCCTATGCCAGCCATGGTGCGTTACTTGCCACTTTTTCTCCATTCAGCTCCAGTGGCAAAACTGTACTCAATGTAGTTGTCAGCAGAGAACTCGCTGAAGCTGATACTGAAACACACTCGCTACTGTGGCAGGCAGACATGGTGTGTGCCGCACTAGCTGTGGTCCGGCTAAGGAATGTGGCAGCAGGTGCCCCCTAAAGAGAGGATGTTCTCTGCAGTGATGATTCAGTCTATACCCTCCTACTTTGTGGTGGTGGTTCAGGCAGAAAAACAAAGGCCAGGCCATTTGGAACATTGCTGTGAGGAGCTAGTGAGGTCAGGTACTGATGGTGATTAAGTTCTGGATCATTAATGCCTCTCCAAGGTAATGGATGGTGGTCCATCATTCCAGGGAACACATTTCACAGAGTAATGATGGCACCTCGGTAGCCTCTTGGACTCTAAACATGCTATGGAGTCTATGGAGATGGTGTATAAGTGTAAGTGTCCATTTGTCATGAACAATGTGAAATTCTTTCTCTGCATTTAACCCATTCACCAAGTGAAGCAGTGGGCAGCCAGGAACACAACGCCCAAGAAGCAGTGTGTGGGGACGGTACCTTCCTCAAGGGTACCTCAGAGGTGCCACTAGCAGTCCCAGGATTTGAACCTACAACCTTCTGAACTCCCTAACCACCAGGCCATCAGTGAATGTGTGTGTATGTGCACAATCTAACACCCTTGTGAGTAATGTTCGCACCTTATAGTATATCAACTCTAAGCTATGTTTTTAAAAAACCTTACCTGTAGCCGGTGAGGCAGCATGGGAGGCCAGATTCCCAGTGGTCAGCTCGAGTCCCAGCAGGACACACAGGAGGAGGCCGGGCAGCAGCACAGCCAGCCTGGGGTATCTCATTGTTGGCCAAACCGTTCAGTCCTTCCCACGGCAGAGAGGGAAGATGAGACACAGACACACACACAAATACAGGTAGCTATGAATTGACTGGTGCTAACGTGGCCGTCCAAAAACGCCGGGGTGACTGTGTCGAGTCACCAGAAGCGCCACACATACATACACACACACACACGTACACACGCATACACAGACACACACACTATTAAAAAGAGAGCCGAGATCCAGTCCTCACGACCTCCGTGTGTAACAGCATCACACAAAGAAAAACGCGCGTGGAAACCAGGGAGGCCCGCAGTAATTAGTTCTGACTCCAAAAAAATAAATAGACTCTAAATGGGCTCTATCTCCAGCAGGGGCCAGGACATCAACAGACCCTCATCACAGCCCAACTCCATCCCAGCGAGACCTGGGGCTGACTGCACCGACCCGGCCCTGAGAGACGCGCACTAAGTTCACTTCCAGAGCCACAGAAAGTGCCGATCGATGAGGAGGAATCCCCATAATCACCTCCAGCAAGACGAGGAATAAATACACAATTCCTTTTCCAGATGAAAAAAAGGCTCCGTATCCACTGCTTTGTTTTTTATTTTTGTTTGTTTTTTTTAAAGTGCACTAGTTCGATCCGTCTGGGACGCAGAGCAGGGTCTGGACCTCTTCCACGCAGGACGGCCGAGCCTCAGCCTCGGAGAAGATGAAGATCCTCCTCCAGGAGGGACACTCTGTGAGCCCGTCCTTCCATTTAAATCCAGACGAGACGGGGGGCTTCTCAGTCACGTCCCACGGTCAGCTCCTGGTTTACAGCTCGCCCCCCGGGCTGCTCCTCTTCTCTGGCCTCTCTCTCAGAGACGCAGAAGTGAAACCGAGCGAGGGGGGGCACGGAAGTCCGTATGCAAATCATCCAGCAGGAGGACTGCACACAAACACGCTTCAGTCAGTCAGTGTGCCTGGCCCCCTGCTCACAGCTGGAATAAGGGTCCTACTGGTGAGCACGGGGTGTCCTACACGTTGACAGACCCCAGCTTGTGCTGTTGTCCTGGATGTCCTGTCCAGTCCAGTCCTCTCACGAGAATCAGAATCGACTGTGTTAAAAACGCAGAACCATAACACTATCGGTATGTGACAGACACGCCACAAGTTGTGTGTGTGTGTGTGTGGAGGGGGTGGGGGGTGCAGGAATCCTCCCGGCACGGTGACGCACAAAAACACGGAGCTCTATTGTCCCACACTTCCTCCTTCTGTCCCCCCTCTTCGCATTCCTCTGTCACGGCTCCCCCTATAACCTGCACGCGCACGTGGACCACCTGAGCCGTAGCCTGAATGAATGACACGGCGCGGCTGCAGATGGACACGGGGAGATAATGGGGGGCCAAAACTTCCACCGTGCCCACCGCGCAGACACAATGCCGCTCGCCAGTTTGCCTCCTCTAGGAGCGCGCGGATTGGCCAGACTGTCCCAACATGGCAGGATCTGATTGGCTGTCGAGATAGTCCCTGCGTGAGCGTTTGATTCACAGAACGCGGGAAAATGCGCGAGACTGAGAATGAAGGGTTAGTCTCAAATGGGTGTCTAATCCATATAAGGGCCAAAAGAAATGTTGCAATCTATTCATTATAAATGAGTGTGTAATTGATTTAAAGTGCAGTACGCAAACACACATCACTGTTCACTACACACACTGCACCACACACCACTGTCTGTTCACTACACATACACTGCACTACACATCACTGTTCAATACACACACAGAGCATTACACATCACTGTCTGATTCTACACCCACTGCACTTCACACCACTGTCTGATTCTACACACACACTGCACTTCACATCACTGTCTGATCTCTACACACACACTGCACTACACATCACTGTCTGATCTGTACACACACACTGCACTACACATCACTGTTTGCTCCCTAAACACACTGCGCTACATACACACTGCACTACACACCACTGTCTGATTCTAAACACACACACTGCACTTCACATCACTCTCTGATTCTAAACACACACTGCACTACACACCACTGTCTGATTCTAAACACACACACTGCACTACACACCACTCTCTGATTCTAAACACACACTGCACTACACATCACTGTCTGATTCTACACACACTGCACTGGACATCACTGTCTGATTCTACACACACACTGCACTACACACCACTGTCTGATCTCTACACAAACTGCACTACACACCACTGTCTGATCTCTACACAAACTGCACTACACACCACTGTCTGATTCTACACACACTGCACTGGACATCACTGTCTCATTCTATACACACACACTGCACTACACACCACTGTCTGATCTCTACACACACACTGCACTGCACATCACTGTCTGATTCTATACACACACACACACTGCACTACACACTACTGCCTGATCTCTACACACACACTGCACTGCATATCACTGTCTGATTCTATGTATGCACTGCACTACACACCATGGTCTGATTCGATACACACACTGTACTACACATCACTGTATGATCTCTACACACACTGCACTACACATCACTGTATGATCTCTACACACTGCACTACACATCACTGTCGGATTCTACACACACACTGTACTACACACAACTGATCTCTACACACACTGCACTACACATCTCTGTCTGATTCTACACACACTGCACTACACACTGTCTGATTCTACACTCACACTGCACTAAACATCACTGTCTGATCTCTACACACTGCACTGAACATCACTGTCTGATCTCCACACACACACTGCACTACACATCATGGTCTGATCTCTACACACTGCACTACACATCACTGTATGATCTCTACACACACTGCACTACACAGCACTGTCTGATCTGTACACACTGCACTGCACATCACTGTCTGATTCTATACATTCACACTGCACTACACATCACTGTCTGAGTCTACACACACACTGCAGTACACACCACTGTCTGATTTTATATACACACTGCACTACACATCACTGTCTGATTCTACACACACACTACACATCACTGTCTGATTCTATACACACAGCACTACACATCACTGTCTGATTCTACTCTCACATAAAGAGATATCACCAGGTTTATTCTTCACAGTTTGGTTCCCTTTTAAAACGAGCTATAGATGGAGGGCCAGTGTGACTCATCTGTTGAGACCCCGCCCACTAGATAGTTGAAGATACACCATTTTGTCTGATAGCTTTACGAGCTTAGCAAGAGCGCTATGGCTACAGGCAGAGGCAGGTCACACATGAAGTGTTGTGTTGTTGCTGCAAAGAACAGCACAAATCCCTCCACTTT
>JBBPCY010000013.1:11405241-11424704 GCA_037974405.1 Brachyalestes nurse
AGCTAAGAATGAGAAAGAATTACTTTGAAATTCCAATATGTGTGCGATATTTCTGACAATAACGTGACTTCCAAGGTTTAAATAACACAGAAAGATCTTGGCTGGTTGTGGCTGGTTGGGACTGGAAGGATACTTGAAGTAACTGATTGATAAACTGTACCATTGGGAGGGTACACCAAAGCAAACTCCTCTGCACCAGTCTTGCCTAAGGTAAAGAGAATATTTTGCTTATTAGATAAATAAATATACACTAATTTATGAAGTGTACACACACACATGCACTTGAACAGGTTACCCTGGATGTAGGATTTAGGAGGGGTGGCGCTATTGTAGCTGAAATGCTCCAAAACTGCAGTGTCTCGAGAGAAGCAAAGCAGTACCTGTTATACAAAACCATACATTCATGCATACATACACACACACACACACACACACACACACTGTACAATATTAGCTTTAAATAGTGTGGCCCTTAAAAGCACATGCTCAGCCCACAAATCCACTTAGCAGATATTAAAATAATAGTTTTAAAGGACATATTTTAAATCTCTTTTTTGGCACATTACTGGCCCTAGCCTTTTTAAACACTGCCATGATGCAAAATGTGAATATGTAAATAAACTTGTGTATATATACTGTATATACTTTTCTTATTTTTGACAGTCTTAGGTTTTTAAAAATACTGCCTGAAACCACGATTCTAAACAGTCCTGTTGCACAACACATCAACAGACAAATTCTTTATCTGCTCAGAGACTTTGTACAAAACCAATATTTATGTTCAGCCTTCTAATCATTTCACACCTGTGGCCTGTGATAAGTCTCCATAGAGATGACATAATTTGCTCCCATGAACTCTGCTTTCTGTTCAGTTCTTAACCATTAGAAGGTGCAGCAATGAGTGATACTAACAAAAGTCTGGTGTAACATAATGAGAGTTATTTTTTCAATTTGGCACACATTTTAAACATTCAATCTCACGTGTGTTTTTAAGTTAAAGAGAACGTATTTTTTATTTGAACTGAATGAAAAGTTACCACTGTACATAGAGGCTTATTTTGAGGAATCTAAATGTACAGTGGAGGAAATCATTATTTGATCTCCTGATGAATTTGTAAAATTACAAGACTTACAAGAAAATGAACAGTCCCTAATTAATGGGGTAGTTTCATTTTTATGGAGATATCAACTAAAAATCAAGAAATAACATGTTACATGAAAGTTATACATTGATTTGCATGTCACTGAGTATTTGATCCCCTGAACCCCAGCCAGACTTCTGGCTCCCACAGACTGGCTGTGTGCCCATATTGCATACAGATTACAATCAATCTATCAATTACAGAGACTCCTGATCTTTACTCTTTATGAGTATAAAGCACACCTGTCCACAGAACCAGTTTCCTCCATTTCAATCTCTCCACCACCATGGGCAAGACCAAAGAGCTGTCAAAGAACGTCATGGACAAGACTGTAGACCTGCAGGAGGCTGGAATGGGTTACAAGACCATCAGCAAGAAGCTCGGTGAGAAGGTGAAGAAATATAAAATAACCATCAGCTGCCCTCAGTCTGGAGCTTCATGCAGTATCTTGCCTCATGGCGTGAGGACGATCATGAGAAAGGTGAGGGATCAGCCCAGAACTACACAGAGGAGCTTGTTAATGATCTGAAGGCAATTGGGACCACAGTCACTAAGAACACCATTGGTAACACACTACATCATCATGGACTGAAATCTTATCTTGAAGTGCCCCCAAGGTCCCCCCTGTTCAAGAAGGCACATGTGCAGCCAATCTTAAGTTTGCCAGTGAAGATCTAAATGATTCAGAAAAGGCTTGGGAGAAAGTGCTGTGGTCAGATGAGACCAAAATCGAGCTCTTTGGCATCAACTCGACCTGCCAACTTAGGAGGAAGAGAAATGATGAGTATGACCCGTAGAACATCCCCACATTCAAGCATGGAGTTGGAAATATTACGCTTGGGGATTTTGGAGGGCCGGGGTCCTGGAGGGCCGATGTCCAGAACAGTTTGATGGTTCTCCTCCTCAAACAAATTCACTAAACCTGAAAATTAACTGGTGAGGTGAACCAGGTGTTTCTGAGCAGGGAAATCACCAAAACGTGCTGGACCACGGCCCTCCAGCACTGGAGTTCGACACCCCTGTTCTAAGTGTACAGGATGACTTCACATTGAGGGGCCAATTGATGGGGCCATGTACCGAAAATCTTGGAAGAGAACCTCCTTTCCTCAGCCAGAACACTGAAGATGAGTTTTGGGTCTTCCAGAATGACAATGACCCAAAACAAAGGGCCACTCCTTTAAAGAAGAAGCATGTTAAGGTCCTGGAGTGGTCTAGCTAGTCTCCAGACCTTAATCCTATAAAAAAACTGTGGAGGAGCTGAAGCTTCGAGTTGCCAAGCAGCAGCCAAGAAACCTAAAGGATTTAGAGAGTTTCTGTAAAGAGGAGTGGGCCAAAAACCTCCTGAGATGTGAGCAAACCTGGAGACCGACTACAAGAAACATCACTGCTGTGCTGTAGAACAAGGGTTTCTAAAATCTACTAAATCATGTTTTGCTTGGGTATCAAATACTTATTTCACTCGGTGAAATGCAAATCAATTCATAACTTTTATGAAGCATGTTTTTTCTTGATTTTTGGTTGATATTCTGTCTCTCGCCATAAAAATGAAACTACTAGACTCTTAATTGTTTTGTAAGTCAGCAAACTTACAAATTCAGCAAGGGTTCAAATAATGTTTTTCCCCCCACTGTAGTTCTTAATGCAGCTATGTAAAAAATTGTTTAGTTGTATAATTACATATGAACTGTATAGCAAATCTTCTAAGTAAATCTCCGTAGGGTAATCCAACTTGGTTGTTGTGAATGAGTAAGACAGGTTACAGGTAAATAAGATACATGTATAAATAAATAAATAAATAAGGTCGTACATGTCTTGAGATGGCACATGTCTTTAAAATGCTGGATCTGGTATCAAAGGAAAAAAGAATGAACCCCCTAGTCCTGTATCAAATCTGGCCAGAAATAGCACACACTCACATTGTGTAATGCTGGCTGGGTATTTCTTCCTGTGGGGTAGTGCAGTGTTTGAATAGTTTGAGAATGACAGTCTACTTTTAGACACTCATCTGAAGTGTGTCAATTAAAAAAAGTTTATTTTAAAACTTAGTTATTGCAGAAGAAAAATAGGATCCGTCCTATCTCAAGGTTTAAATAATGGTATCCGTCTTATCTAAAACTGTCCCAGACATAGAAGTTATTGCAGTCCCAGTACAGATGCCACATTACCACATTAAACTACCAGAGTTCCGCCATGTAACAAAAATGCAATAATTATGTGAACCAAAGTTGCTGTCTATGCTTTTCCTAGTGGGACAGTACAACTAAATTATATATCTAAAGCTGAATTTGGGTCAGATGTGTTTACCCATAAAACTGCAGGCGTCTAACTGTAAATACAAAATTCATGAAAACAGTAATGTTTAAACTATCATAATTTAAAAACATAAAATAATAATGTGGCTAGGGTCCCCCTATATTTAGGATTATACAGGGCAGCCTGATGAAGTTTACTTCAGATGAAGTAAAAAGTATGGGTTTGAACAGATAATGTCCTATTAGAGGCCTGGTTTACAATCACAGAGAGCTCCTTTCTGACAGTAGGATCTCTCTAAGACACTACAAGTGTTACTGAAGTAAAGAAAGTAAATAAAAGGGGATACAAAGCTGGTATGTATGACTGAACAATCACACGTAGGACCAGTGGGGTGTTAATGAACCTTGATAAAGAAAAGGACGGAAAAACATACATCCGGCCAACACTGACCTGATACAAGAAGTCTTCAAACACAAAGTAATAGTCGTCATTACTTGCAGTCAGCTTCACATCCTAAGGCAAATGAAAATGAAGCATAAATGCCTTCTGTAGAAACTATGACAATCAATCATTCAAAATGACTGCCAAATCTAGTCTGAGTCTAATCTAACTAAGGCACATGTGCTACCCACAGACAAGCATGCCAGCATTCAAGGCACACCACAGATAACACACATGCTGTATGGATAAGGGGAAATTTTATGGCGGATTTCATTCAGCTGTGCTGGTTTTACTAATAGTTTTTTATTATATTTTGTTCATGGCCAGATCTAATCTGTGTTCATATGCTTTAAAGAAAACACGACCTTGGAACAAGGCAACTTCGGGCTTTGGCTGGAACACTAAATCTAGTTAAGGAAACCTTAAGTAATCAATCAAATAGCCACAAAATCTATTTTTATTAAATATACTACACTTCTTAAACAATGTTTTCGTCTCAAATATGTCTCTGTGTGTGTGCCTTTACCTTATATATTAGATTGTCCACCAGCAGGTCATGGTGTATGACTGCAGCCTTCAGTTGCTCATAATGCATGATGTCCTGCCAAGAGGGAAAAATCGGGTAAGTGAATCTAATCTGAATGATGTAATACTATACACTAATACCAGCACTGCAATTAAACAGTAGGGGTTTAAATTAAATTAATTAAAAATATCCCCCGTGAACCACTGACCAAAACAAACCACTTCAGAGTCTCGTTCATTCTGGGCAAACTCCTTACAATTAGAGGTGGTTCATGTGGCTAAATACAATTTCACAATATTTTTCTGACATTTGATAATGAAACAGATGAAAAAAACTATTAAAAACTATGAATACAATAATTTCACATCCTCAGATCAAATTAACCTATTATGCTCTGTTGGTAAAACATTCAGTTTGTTTTTTAAAGGCCTATTTTTATGCATAATGAGACATGGTGAAATTAGTTATAATAACAACAAATTACTAAACTGACACCATACAGCCACACAAATGGAATTACCAGCCAGACTGAAACACCTG
Source organism: Brachyalestes nurse (assembly GCA_037974405.1). NCBI lineage: Eukaryota > Metazoa > Chordata > Actinopteri > Characiformes > Alestidae > Brachyalestes > Brachyalestes nurse. The sequence goes on from JBBPCY010000013.1 coordinate 11,410,144, forward strand.
TGCAATTATTTGCAAACTTTGACATGCTATCAACTAAACCCAACATCCACTAGAGAACCCAGTTATATTACACGTTTAAGTACAAATAAATATTTAATTTTAATCTAAAGAGAACACGCTTCTGAATTCCATTGTACAGCTGCTATTTGCTGAATTTAACATATTAGAAAGACTTATAACATGGGCAAAACATGTGTCATGTGCAAACACTATACCACGTTTTATATAGAACTTTTTCCCCAACCACTTATTGAATAAATAGAAAACATGAAATCAGATTTACCTGTCAAAAAGTCAAAACAAAAAAGGTAATTTACACATAAATGTGTAAGAAACATACCAAAATGTTTGTATTGTAAAAATCCTCTGGGCTATGAGAAACATTAAAAGTAATATATTACCCCGGGCAAAGCATAAAAATAAAGACAAGCAGAGAGGAGGAAGTCAAGTGAACTTTTCCTGCCCTGCTTTGGCAAGAAATGAAGGATGAATGTGTAAAAAATGAAAGAAAAACGTGGAAAACTGTCAGGAGAATTCATCAATATCCAGACCTTTAGCATACAGACATCTTTTCGAAAATGATAAAGTACCTGGCTTATGCCAGAAGAGAAAGATTACAATTCACCTCAATGGTCTTAGAAGAAATCACTGAGCTGGAAAGAATTAAATGGTTCTAGGAGTTTGTCAAATACGAGACTTGTCACCTGTGACATGAAACACACTGACAGGAAACGAAGCTACAGCAGGTCAGACAAGGGTAACAGTCACCATAAATAACAGGAAATGTGTCAGATCACTGCACACTTGAATATCACAATGAATATCCCTGACTTTAAACACTATAACCCAAGATCCAAAGCTATTACAATTCTTTCTGCTGTGAATCCCACCTAATGTACGCTCAAGCTTACTCAGTTTGCCTTGATAGCTCAAATCCTCCGGGCAGTAAAATTACCACTTGTACTATTGAGGGAAAGGTTAAGATAGATTGAACATCATTTTCACAAGGCATTAGTCCTCATAATATTTAATTCCAATTCACTGGTGGCCACTTGCTGAAGTTCTGCAGAGGTGTACCGTACTCTTCTGACTTCCTGACACTGCAGGAGTCATTGTCACTTCTTTTTTTCAGCTGGCCTGGTCACTGTCTTCAAGACAGCGGTTTTATCTCCGCTTACATAATTGTTCCATCTAAAACATTAACAATACCACAGATTTCTCTCATCTTTTTTTTTGCCATGCCATCTGCTCCTGATCTGCAAACATGAGGCAGTGACAAAAGAGAGAAGGATTAGCCAACCCAACGAGAACACAATGCCTTTTAGCATGTGTTTACCATTCTGTCCCTGGAACTCAGAAATACACACTCAAGGTCCTTTTTAACTGCTAGAGGTGAGTCTTGAAAATGGCGAGCATTGTTTTAGGTGGCAGGTTGCTGGCTACCTGATGTACACAAACAAAAGAAGAGGTTGTGTTAGCATCCTGCCACACAAGCGGTTCATAGCTAACGAGATATTTATGTTGGCACCTGCAGTAATGAAGGTACATCTACCCCTCCAGAGTAAACACAGCATCTAGTTGCGAAGGTTATGTGCATCGTCAAGGCAGCACCTGAAAGTCTAGCTGTTGACATCAGGACAAAAAGATTTGAAAAACTGTTCTACAAGCTTAAAAGTGCATTTTATGGACAACGTGTATATAAAAACGCAAAGTGCATTTTGCTCCCTCACACACATATGCATGCAGCGGGTCCTGGGGTTTCAACAGTCTCAACATACAACGTTTCAGTTTAACAATGCTCACTCCCATAAAAGTGTTGAAAAATTAAGACGTGAGTGTTTCAGCATATGCTGTTAGTGTCGTTAGCGAAAAAGCAATTCATGTAAATAGTTATTAAAGTCACTATCTACGAACTTCTCGGAGCTTGCTCCACTACTTCCCTTTTACATCCATGCAGTTAGTAGGTGGTCCTGTATTCAGTTAGCATAGTTAGCTGTAGCCTTAGTAAACTGAACAACAATCTCAGAAGCACTGAGAACACATACTACGATAATGTCAGGGTATATTTTGAGCAATACCACACTCATACATTTGGTCCTAGATTATTCAGAGTTTCAAAGTTTAAATGCTTAAATGCTTGAAATATGTTTGCAAGAAAGCTGATATCTATTTATGAATTTCCAAGCCATTTAATGTTGTTTAACACTTTTTGGTCACTGTATATAATTCCGTATACTATTTCATTCTTTTTGGGGTTTTACTATTATTCAAAAATGTAAAAAAAAAAAAAACAGAAAACCCTTCATGAGTTGTTGTGCCCGGACTTTTGACTGCTGCTGTATGTCCGTCCCCTTTCTGGCAATATCATTCAGTGGAAGGTTTGCTAAGCCTCAGACGTCCATAAGGAAATCTGCAGAATGAAACGTGTTCACATGTGGATTACCTCGGGTTCATTAGTAGCATTGAGGATCAGAGCCCATAGCTGAGCTCTGAGGCCGGTTGGACAACCCTGCCTGCTGTACTGCTGAGCAGCTGCACTGTCCTGCTCACTCACCACTAATACACACACACACACAAACAGAAAAAGATTCACTGTAGACACTCTCAAGAGGTACTCTAGACCTACAAAGCTAACCCATACACACTTCAGTTTCATAGACTACATTTTCCAGGTGTAGAAAAGAGGGTTAAAAGGCATATTAAGCATAAACACGGAGACTCACTCTCCATCTGGATTGTTAATATGATGTGCATGTGTGGTTGGACGTCCCTGTGAAGCATTTGATGAGAGGCCTGAAGGTCTGTGTATGTTTGTCTTGCGCCTGAATGAATGAGTATATTGGGAAGGAGACTGAGAGAGAGAGAGAGAGAGAGAGAGAGAGAGAGAGAGAGAGAGATCTAGCTGTGTTTGTGGGTGTGCGTGTGCATATGTCCTTGTGTCCTCCAAAAAGGTTCATGAAAAAAGAGGATTATGTGCCCTTTTACCCAAATTCCAGGTAACCAACTATGTTATGCACAGCTGAAACGGAATGATTAAACAAATACTCTCAGAACGATAGAGTGATCCAGCACTTAAACAAACAATCATTCTGCACAAAAAAAGTGAGGGAATACATAAAGCTGTTGATTTTTTACCTTTCTTCCCGATACGAATGTGATCACTTTCAAACAAATCTGTATAAGGATTAAAAAAAGAGCAAACAGAGAGAGAGAGAGATCAAGAATAAGAACATGAGAGAGAGCAAGAGCGAGACAGCGAGAGTGCGAGCAAGAGAGAGAGAGAGAAAGCAAGAGAGACATTTTATTATTTTAATAAAGAATCAAGACAGCTTGCTCACTTCACAGCACATAGATTGGATAACACAACAAAATGATTCAGTCAGATGGAAAACTTTCAATGCATCATGTAATTTCAAAAAGAACCTCTTCAGTAATACCATTTAGAGATAGGCCCATATTAGTGTTTATGTCTCCCTAGAACTTCCTGCTTGCTCCTGGATTAGTCAGGCAGCATATCTTTGCTGTCAAAACAAAACTCTGTATCTCATTTTCATATACTTATTTAAATATATGTTTTGGAGCTAAAAAGTTTTGTTCAGATAGCAACGATGTTTCATTTTCCTTTTGTTTTATGAAAACAGATATGGGTCTCACTTACGGGCTACATAATACAATACATAATACAAGGCAATGTTGGTTGTTGTGTGTTGGGATGTGCCAATGACTTTAATGTTGAATCATGTTCTAGTAAAACACAACAAACGAAATATGAACTGTTTCAGACTTATGTCAAAAAGCCTAGTTCTTTCCTGTTATTCTCCTGTTATAAAACATGCTTTTCTGTAGACATGAAGCAGGGTGGGTTTTAGAGACCTACAGTATTTGGTACAGAGCTGAGACACAAAGCTAGATGCGTTTTTTTAGGTCAAACGTACTTAACATGCCATTGACATGCCATTGCTTCACAGCTGGATGGACTGAATTAAGGCATACCTGGGGGGATGTGTGCGTGATCATCAATGCCGAGCTGGCAGCATGTCAGATTCAGTTCAGAATAAGCTTCTCTCTGAAAATATATGGAGTAGTTGATGGTTCAGGCATCAACATGAATAAAGCTTTTTTTCTGTTTTCTGCTCTAATTGTACATTATTGCGAGTCTTCGTATTATTTAACACATCATTGGTAATACAGAGTTCGTCTTTGGCCACTTTAACCAGAGTCATTAAAATCTGCCCCCAGGGTAGTCACAATGGGTCACACTGGGTACAGGAAAACATAACAGCATGTGGAATTTTTCTTTGTGCTACTCAGTTTGTTCTCCAGCACAAATGCAGCCTTTACAGTGCATTTACATGCACTCTGACGCTTTCTGTCACACACTGCACATATATTCAGAACATAATTCGGACAGCAAAAGGCTTATTATGGATGAATTATACTACTACTAATAAGAAAATTAAATGTGAAGTATATTCTTATACAGAAGATTGCAAAATAAACATTTAGATCGTGTTCTTTATCAAATAAATACAACAGCACTATGATGACACTGGAAAACCATGTTGTCAAAGGAGAAAAGTAGATTAACAAGAAGAGAGACACAATTTACATGGGCATTAAAGGATTAAGGTAATAGAATATGGAACTAGTAGGAGATAGATTCCTCACCATCTGTGGGATATCGCGGACGTTGAGGGACACTTGAATAAGTCCCCAATGGCCCCAAGCAGTGATCCCCTCTCTGCTGTCATGATTGGGGTTCTTCAGACCAATCAGTACCTTCCAAAAAAACAAGATACCATCACATATGAAGTTTACACACACTGGCTATCAAAGGTCTGGGGACAATTTTTTCAAAATGTCTTTCAATAAATGACAATATTCACCTGTTTGCAAAAATTAAAAACAATAGAATAATAACTATACCAACAGTACAGTATAAAAAGTACACTATACATACAATCTGGAAATATAAATATGGACATTGGTATTGAAAAATATATATGTATATGTAAACTTAGATAAGTATATGTATGTATGTACACATTAAATATATGGAAATATATGGATGTATATACGTACAGAGTGGATATATAAATATGTGCAAGTAAGAACAAGTACACAATGGAGTGACAGGCATTGACAAAAACAGTAATAATGCACCAGAAGAATTGCACATTTATAAATTGCATATTAGAAAAGCTGCAAAAGGAACCACTGATATAAAATACCTATTCGGGAATAATTTCAAGACCCACACATTTTGTTTTCTTCTTGCGATATCAGCATTCATCAGCCCACAAACCGTATAGAAGCTGAAAGTACCTTTGCGGTTAAAATGTTCAATATATGCTTTTAATAAAAGTTAATTACAGAAATTATTAACCGACCTGTTCTTCACATCAAGAAGGACACTCTGATTGACTTGAAGCTGAGCAAATATGTAATGTCACTCTTAAATTAAATTAAATTTTAAAAGGTAAGCAGTCCCCAAACCTTTGATGCACAGTGTATGTAACCTCATGGTTCCTATGATCTATTTGTTATTTGGGTTTTGGGTTATAGTTACATGACTGAGACAATTACCTTTATTGCAAAAATAGGACATTGTGATCTTAGTATAGAAACAGTGTGCATGCAGATCTGCTACATGTATCACTCATGATCACAGGCAGTTTGCATCCGGCAAGCATCATAACATCAGGAGGCATGTATTCAGGCCTGTCAGTCACTGATAACATCCAGGCCAATTCAGAATCATTCAGAGGTCCATTTCCCATTGAAATCCAATCAGCTACTTCATATCCCAGTGCTGGACTCACTTCATTAGGACCGGATGTTTTCAATCAAAACTCACCTCTAGGAAATCTTTGGGTGCATAGACAGGCCTAAACTTGCTGAGATCTGTAAAAGAAAGACAGTGATGGCGCATCTTGTACTTTGGCAGGTAAGCACAGGTTTATTCTAAGGGAACAGGTGAGAGGAGCCAATTTTCTTTACACATTATAAATATGAAAAAATAGTGGACTGCCTTACATCGAACATAAAAACTACATTTCAGATAAAAAGTCCATTAAAAGTCTGAGAACACCTTACCCTCTACCTTTATCTGAAATTGTCATAATAAAATACTTTAATTTTCAATGCACTTTTTAATAAAGGAAGACCAAATATGTGAAAAGGGTTTTCTTAACACTAAACAACTACTTTCTAACATTTTTATTACATGAATAGATGGTTTTGCCTGTTAAGTAATAATGTTACAGTTTTCTTTCATAAACTATTGGTTAGAACACGCCCGGTAAATATACATGTTAATACATAATCTGTAAGGAGAAAAATAATATCATATTTAAATATCATAAATATCATATTTACTGCCATTTTACTGCCAGTTTACTGCCAGTTTAACATATTGGACATGTGCCATTTCACATTGCTTAACCAATATAATAAATCCAGCCATTGGAAAGAAATGTGGATGTGTACTTATTTTTACACAGAAAATCAACAGTGTTGTTGCCTAAGGGTGCCCAAACATACTGATTGCAACTTTGTCAGTTGTTCTGTTTTTCCAAGCTCTTAACAGCTTTGTACTAAGATGTTTTCTCATAAAAAAAAAACATTATGAGAAACTAGGTGTCCCCAAACTTTTGACCAGTATATTCTCCAAATAGGTTGCTGCATATCATACACAAAAAAGAAAGAGGCAGTCAGTACGGCCGGCAGTAGTTTAGAGAGGGGTAGCTGTGGTTATCGGGACTGATTCCAGCGGTCTGGACATGCTCTGGTTTCACAGGCTAGGCTGTTTATGCCAGCGTCCAGCAGACAGTTGTAAATGTTATCATACACACTGCAAACTGATAGCATTGTTATGGAACTGTTATAATCAACATGAGAACTGTATACAAGCAAAGGCTGAAAAATAAACAGCGTGAGATACACTAATACACACAAGGAGTGGCAATAATGCTAACACATGAGAGGAGTGTGAGGACTTCTGAAGTGCACTGTTACAAGGAATGTCTCTCTGGATACTGCACACATTTGAAGCCTCTGTGTAAAGATATTAGCAATATGCTGTAGGCTGAAAATGCCCTGCATAGCATTCAGGTACTAATGCTGTGTTCATGACCAAGCGGAAACTGGAAAAGTTATTATCACCATATGGAATACCTCCATCTGAATGTCCCTTCAACTTAGAATTCCCACTCTGAAGTCAGATTCGATTCAATGTCTCAAAGTAGCAACTCTCAAAATGAATGAAGCTCTAACTAAACCGCTCTTTAATTCCAATGTAAAAAGCTTTTTTAGAGTGTTTAGAGTGTATGCATAACAAACAAATAACCCTCCAGCTTACAGTGGACAAACATTTCTAGTTCAAACAGCTGCAGTTGGGAAGTAGGAGATCCCAAGTTAGAAAATTCAAAATTCCTAATGATTTGTCATGATTTTCACATATTTAAACATATTTTATATACGAAGCTTTAAGCATCTACAAAGCTTTGAGCAGCTTTGTTATTATGAAACAAATTGTAATTATGATTACATTTTCATTCAAGCCTTCAAAATCTGTGTACTATTGGAGAATTAACATTTTACCTAAGTTATAATTGGTAGATTTAACTTGAAACTAATTTTGGTCATTTCAATGTATATTTGTAAGGTAAACTTGATGGTTAAAGTTTACAGTGTTTACAGACAATGTTCAAATGAAAGAAATTATTTTTACTTTACACCGAGTGTATAAAACAATAAAGATGCCTGTTTCTTAAAACACAGACCAAGTGAAACCTGGCGAACACTTGAATGCATTCTTGTTTTACCACCTTATTATTCATGATTAATACTTATTTATTCATTCATAATTACTTTTCATCATTATTAGTAATCTAAATACTAAGTATTCAGCTACTACGAGCAATAATTTAGTAATATTAGGAAAAGAAGTTCTTTTATGTCAGCGGAACTAAAGTGTGGGCACACTTTAGTCTCATTCATACACATTCATACACACACAATTTTTTCTTTCATTCTGTGAAGCTGCTTTGTGACAATGACCATTGTTAAAAGCGCTACATAAACAAAATTGAATTGAATTAAACTGAACTTTCCCTTCATTAACCTGTTTAATGCTCCGTTAGTAGGTGAAATTGTGGCAGTGGGTTACAGAAGGGTCTAAGGAGACAACTGAAACATGGACTGTGTATCTGAGAGAGATTTAATATCAAATTGAAAGTGCCTCTGAACAAACCAGGCATCAGTCGCGCTGGTTTGAAAGTGTCAACTGCAATGCTGACATATTCAGTCACATTTGTTAATGTTCACTTCCAGTTTTGACTTTCAGGGTTTTTCACACTCAACACACATTTCAGAACACTTCAAACTTTAAACAACCAACTTACCATTAATTTAATTATTTAAAATATTCTTTTTAAAAAGTCCTTGTTTAAAAAGTTCACTAAACAGCTGCCACTTTTTCATATTGTCTGAGCCTATCTTAGACATTACAAATAAGATCCAAATTCCAGACACACTAAAGTTACTGTTTACAGTTACAAGAGAAGACAGTTGCAGGCTACATGGACAATCGCAAGCTACAAGGTACAGAGTGAAGACACAGTTTTATGTAATATAAAACAGAACATATATATTGTAGTATAAAACTGTGGGTTGTGGGAAAATCTTAAAAAAAATAGGTTGACACATGGCCTTTTACTTTATTTGAACTCTGCTGTGTTTCAAGCAGGGATTTACCAACATTCATTTACTACCAATAAATGATTTTATAGACCTTGAAACCCTGTGTTTCCACTCTCAAATATAGAAACAGGCTGGAAGCTGAGTCTGAGTCTGTGTCCAAATAAGCTTTCGTGTGTCTGGTAGTCTGTCTGAGAATTGCTTGGATGTTCTTATGTGTAAGGCTTGCACTTTCTGAGACATGCACTTTTTAACCCTCAGAAGTCAGTAGTCATTACTTGGCACTTTGAAATTAATAGAAAGTTGTTGTTGCGTGTACATTCTTGTCTTCTACAGCCTTTACATTTTGCCATGTAATTATACAGTTATGCAAGGAATCATGTCTACCTTTACATTCCATTTGTTTCAATGACAAAAATATAATGGCAAATAAAATGGCAAAAATGAGACTGAATGCACAATAACAACGCATAATAACAACTTTTTGACAAAAATTCAAGTCATAATAAAATATCTACTCTTCTGCTTATGTGGTACTGACTTAGGAATAGTTTGGCCAAAAAAATAAATTTTCCACCTCAGATGTAACTGATCAGCCAAGACATGCTTGGAGTCAAAATACTGTTTCTTTACTTTAGAACTGCAGCTGTGAGGCTAACATTGAACTCCTCAAACTGCTTCTAGGTCTTCATAAAGACTGGATGATGTGGTTCATAATCCTCTAATTATAGTTCACAGTAAGTCATACTGGGTCCTAAACAACATGGGGTATGTTTGACCTAGTCTGAATTATCTAGTCTGAACTATCAACATTAGCCTTATAGCTGTGCTTAGGACAGCAACATATGAACATCAAACACATCTTTGCTAATTGACTGCAACTGGTGGGTGGTAAACTGTAAAAACAATGATTTAAACTATTCCTTTATAGCTCAGAATCACTGCTTTAAAGGAACAGTACGAGTGAGAAATAATATTACCTTAGTACCTTAGTAAAGCTATCATAGATTGATATTGTGTTTGTTACCTGGTTCATCTGTTCCCATCTCATTCCATTTGTTTGTAAGTTCTTTCTGCTCTGGAACTGGTCTCTGTAGGACAAAGCTCATATTTAGAAATATAGAGAGAAATGAGAGAGAAGTTAAGAAAAGTGTCGGTTCTAGCTGGTGAACATTTGTTTTCATAGTGTGGGGTGAGAGATGATTTGTGTGGACTTTACCTTCCGGGCCAGTGGGACTCCCAACTCAGTGCACATACTGTTCAAACTCTTCAGAATTCTCTTCTCCCAGCTTGCCTGCAGGAAAGCCACACACAGCAGCACACTCAGTGGTCACACACATGTGAAGTATGAGAAAGCAATAAGGGATTTAGAGAGAAAGTGGAGAGGGAATGCAAAGAGAAGCGTGAGAATGGAAGGTCATACCTGGGCTTTGCGCATGTATGCCAAGGGCTCTTTAGTGTGCTCAGGGGGAGCTGCAGGGTGTCCAGAAGGAGGCAAACTGCACACACACACACACACACACACACAGCTGAAATTGTATTGTACTTTCAAACAAGCACACATCTACTGACTAAAACTGCATAATAAATAGTTTGATATTGATCATTAGCGGTATATTGGCCTTCACAATGCTACTTTTGAACAGGGCTATACTGTGCAAATGAGATTAACAAAACACACAAATCACAAATGTTTTTTTCTATGTGTTATAAGCATCCTGACATAATCATATGGACCCAGATGTGTTTCTGTGAGAAATCGAAACATACTGCCACAATACTGGGATTATTTTTCAATGTTCGCAAAATGTTTGAACTAAATTTAAATGTAAAAGACATGACTGTATTCATCTACTAATGAGACTAGAACAGGCAAGGGGCAGAAGTGCAGAAGGGGTTGGACTAATTGCACAAATGTGCTAGAGTGGGTTGCTTATAGAGTGCTTCTTCTCCATGATGCATTGTCAAATCTCCACAACACAAATTCAACCTGGCTTAGCTGAGGGGTTGATCCATGGAAAACAGCTCCATACTATTATTCGTTCTCTACCAAACCGTACAGCTGGCACTATGCATTCAGACAGGTTTTGATCTCCATGTATCTGCCAAAGCTAGATTCAAGTGCCAAACTGCTTGATGGTGAAGTATGATTCATCACTCCAGAGAACATGCTTTCATTATGAGTCCAATTCATGAAGCTCCCAGAGGCAGTTTGGAACTGTGTACTGAGTGGTACAAATGAGGACAAGTTATTTGTAAGCCTTACATACGCAGCAGTCCCATTCTGCAAGCTTGTGTGGTCTAACTTTGTTGTTGGTCCTGGACATTTCTGCTTCAGTATAATGCCACTTCCCAGGGCAGCCCTAAAAAGGCATGCATTCGCCAAATCCTGTGACAGAGCCACATGGAAAGACACTGAGCTTTACAGCACAACCCATTCTACTGCTAGTGCTCGTCTGTGGAGATTGCATGGCTGTATGTTTATTTTTTTATGTGGCTGCAGGCTTACACTAATTAGAACACATACTTTTGGCCATGTAGTGTATCTGCTAGTTATATCCTGATGGCAGTATCTAGCAATTTAATCCCAACATGTATACCTGCTGCTAAGTATCTTCATGTAGATCTGAAATTCATTAGTGCACAAAATAATTACATTATCTAGACAAAACTATTGGGACACACATGTTTTTCAGGGTTTGGTCTAGGCCCCTTATTTCCAGTGAGGGACTGTCTTAATGCTTCAGCATGTCAAGACATGCCATGCTTCCAACTTTGTGGACACAGTTTGTAGAAGGCCTATTTCTTTGTGCCCAAGTGCACAAAGAAAGCTCCACAAAGACGTGGTTGGATGAGTTCAGTGTGGAAGAACTTGACTGGCCCTGTCCTCAACCCCATCCAACACCTTTGGGATGAACAGGAACGGAGATTGCAAACCAGGCCTTCTCATCCAACATCAGTGCCTGACCTTATAAATGCTCCACAGAATAAATGGGCATAAATCCCTACAGAAAGACTCCAATATTTAGTGGAACGGCTTTCAAGAAAAGTGGAAGCTGTTTAACCTGCAAAGGGGGGCCAATTCCATAGTAAAGTCTATGTAATTGAATGCAGTGTCTGTTGGTGTAATGGTCAGGCGTCCCAATACCTAGATCTGTAAAATTCCAAAACTCTGCAAATCCTTCTCTGCAAGGGACCGCATGTGGGCTCAAAATGCCATCTCTCTCTTATAACGACATATATGGCATGGTAGTTACTGAATATTCAGTCTTTAAAACTGAACAATACACTTGCAGGTTAATACTGAATACTGGATTTTTAAAAAAGCCATCTGACTTTATATATGCAGGAAATGTCACATTTTACATCGCTTATCAAACTCAATGGCAATGGAAAACAAAAGCTCCACTTCTCTTCCAGTTCTCCCTCCAGCTCCATTACCGCCTTAAAACTCTCTATTTTATATAAACATGCCATCTTAAGGAAGACACGCAGATTACTCAATGTCCGACAGCTATGTATCACTCCGGCTTTTTTTACATCTAGGGTCATTTGTCTCAGAGCTAGCCTCATAAGACTTACAAAATGGAACCAAAACCCACTTAAGGGAAGGATTAAGGGGGCTCTCTACAGTGACAAGAGTTTGTTTCTAGAGCATCATCACTCAAAGCTGCTAAGTGCTCCTTGATAAAGACCCTTGTTTTTCAGAGCAGAGAGTTATATATAACTCATACTCTCTGCTAAACAGAGTAGGGAAAAACAGCTACTCACTTTGGGATACATGACACAAATGTACATGAAGAATGCATAATTCCAAATTGCTGCAGTAATAGTTACCGCGGAAGACTGTGTTTTGAAGCCACAATGAAAAAGTAATAACATTTTCTTTTCCATAATATTTCAATTTTCTCTAAAAAATAAAACACTCTACATCATTTTGCCTTCCAGTATACTTTTTTACTTATAATACAGAATTTTATTACATATTTGGATGTAATACATGTTACTTTTTCAGTGCTTTTCTTTCTATTTATCTACCGTGCAGCTAATGTAAATTGTAATTTATGATATTTTACATGAACAGCACACATACAACTCTAAAAGATGTGTAAAATCCTTTTTAAATGCAGCAGTGTTTCTTTTCACAATCTCCAGGTCAACTGGACCTGTAGGTCTGAAATCATACAGTCCTGTATAACAACTTGCATACCGTTGCCAGTGTTTGTGTCTGGTTTGTACTAGGCTGCATGCCATGAAGGAAATCATTGCATCTCTTCTCATTCTTAAACACTCACTGACAGTGCAGGAGATTCCCTCCAATAAATTAGTATAAACAGCCATAAACTAGCTCCAGAAAGGGAGTACTTACAATGTGTGTGTGTGTGTGTGCGCGCTTGTGTTTTTAATACAATGGTTAGAGCAGGTTCCAGTGACAAACACATATTTGTACATACATTGTTAATTCTGTGAAACAATGACTATGGTAAAAGCACCTTCAAAAACCAACTTACAAAAAGTGCAAAGTACAAAAAAAATCACTTAAATACTGAGTAATGAGTAGAAATGCAGAATAACCTCTTAGTCCACCCAGCATCTATCAACATAGGATGTGAAACATGTCTGCCCTTTATTAAATTATACACCCATGGTCTAAAATAAATGTAAATTTTAAATGTCAGAGATGTGACCACAGAACATGAGCTATTTCCTCCGGGATCAGTAACATTTTCTGATTCTGAACATAACAAAACACCAAGATGAATTATAACGAAAAATTAATGACTTAAAAGCAAGCAAGTACAACACAGACAAGTTAGATATGTGCTTACAAGTAAACGGTATTGTCAACTGAAAGTACAAATCCAGCTGGGGCAGCTGGTGGCCTGGTGATTAGGGAGTTGCCCCTTCGATCAGAAATTCCAGGACTGCTAGTGGCACCACTGAGGTACCTTTGAGCCAGGGCACCCACACACTCCTTCCCAGGAGAGTTCCTGGCTGCCCTCTGCTTCACTTGGTGAATGGGTTAAAAGCAGAGAAAGTATTTCACATTGCTCACACTATGTGGTGTGGTATGTTCACATGTGACTATAAGTGGCCACTTTACTTTATTTTAATTTTAAATCCAATAGGTAACTGATGTACTGAAACTTACATGTGCAGCTCTCTGTAAACTGCATTCTACAGCTTTCTCTCCCAACCTAACAGAAAAGGGGACATTTATAAAAATTATGTTGAAGAAACACTGCAGGAAGAACATTTTTAAAACACAGCATCCCTGCTTCCATTAAATTTTCACCAGACCTGCATTATAAATTCACACAGCCCTGCCCTACCTACCTGAAGCCCTTAGGAAATTTCTCACGTCTTCTTTTAGGGATTCAAGTCTGATCTCCGGACTGTGTAAACATTCCTAGGAAGAAAGTAAACAGAGAAGAGCTGTAGAAGATGATTACAGTCAGTGCAGTAAACAGTACCAGCGCAGTGGGATACAGGGACAGGCAGACTGTGCTAACGGCAGCTAGCCCAGGCAGCTACTCACCCGGGCTTGTTTCTCCAGGTGTGAGTGTAAATGAGCTCCTTTCAGTCTCTGGACAATCTGGGCAATAGTGACAGAAAGCTCCGTCCCCTCGTCCATCATTATGAGTTCTGAATGTGGTCTAAAAGCCCCCTGGAGACGTTCAGAGTCATCTGGTAATTCAGCATCTGAAGATGAAGCTCCGTATCTTAGCAACTACGGAGCACACGCTGGAGGAAACAAGGACACTGAGCACATGGTTCCTACCTACTGTTCGTTGTGTAATAATAATAATAATAATAATAATAATAATAATAATAAACTGATCATGTGCTATATATATATA
>JBBPCY010000013.1:11431566-11444230 GCA_037974405.1 Brachyalestes nurse
TATCAGTTAATTCATAGGTACATTAGAGCACTAGAACAAAAAATTATGTCAACCCCTATATATATATATATGCATGCATCCTTATGTTGCATTCATATGTTGCATTGCATGCACCAAAATAGAAACACACACAAACATATATGTATGGTGTGTGAGTGTGTGTGTGTGTGTGTGTGTGTGTGCGTGTGTGTGTACATGTATGTACACACATATATAAAATTGATAGAATACTGCATATTCATTGTATTCTTCTGCTTCATTCACAGATATGAACCAGACAGTCCGTATCATCCTCTACAGCCTCATCTTCTTCCTCGGTGTCTTGGGCAACAGCCTCATCATCGCTGTGCTGGTGCGGAACCGTCGTATGCGTACGGTTACCAACCTCTTTCTGCTCTCTCTGGCAGTCAGTGACCTGATGCTGTGTGTGTTCTGCATGCCTTTCACCCTCATTCCCAACCTGATGGAGGACTTTGTCTTTGGCAGTGGCATCTGTAAAGCTGCCACATACTTCATGGGTGAGTAGTTGTGTTCCTATACAGTTGAGTGTGAATTTCTTCATATATATTAAAAAGCTCACTCCTAGTAACTCATTTGACTGAAGAACAGATGCGGATAAAAATGGTATTCAAAGCTAAACTGAAATGAATTCTTCATGTAGCTGTATCTTTTTAACTTTATAACTTGTACATTTTATGTGTATTAACGTAATACTTTTATTCCAAGCCATTCTGGACCGTTTCTATTAGTCTATTCATCACAAAATGTTCACACAATACAAGAGGCAGTCTCTGCGTTATTCAAATGGGGGGAAAATGACATAGTACATAATTGGTCTTTGAAGGTGAAGACAAAAGGTCATTACTCTTACAGGCTTTTCAAAAAAATAGCCGTGCTCTGAGAATTTGATAGCAAAGATAAAATAACATGCTCATTACATTATGTTTTCCTCATATAATTTGACTTGGAGAAATTAACTGGTTTTATTCATGCTGTAAGTTGAATGTACTTAGTTGAAGGAATAAAAGTCTGGGGCAGGTAAAGACAGAAGGTTGCTTGAGACTGTCCAAATAAAGTGAGATCAAAGTAGGTTCTCCTATTAAAGTAATGTTGGCTCCGGCCACGGCTGTTTTGGCTCAGGCTGACTTAGAGCTGATCCTTTGCTAGAGGTTGTATGCCCAAGTATCATTAAAGAGAGTTAAAAGAAGACAGTGGTGTTTGTTTTAAAGGACGCAGGCAAGCCTAAACATTCTGTTCTCCTGAGCATTTTATTACTGATCGGCATTTTGGCAGCCTTTACAGACCTTCACAAAGGAACTAATGTTTGGAAATTACAGCCTTTATGATCTAAATTAAATTCAGGTGGAGCAGCATGATGTTTGGAGAACAGAAATAGATTGATTTTTTCCTTTTTTATAGCAATACTTATACTCAGATCTTATGTTCCAGCTAATACTGGTCCTGCATATCCATATGACAGTTTAGGTGGACCTCTAAGAAAAATGCTTGAAGAATGTAAGAAGAAATACATAAATATATGGGCTGCAACATGATTGAAAAGTTTGGCTTTTTTAACTCAAACTCTTTCACAAACTAAAAATGTAAGCCTGGTAAAATAGAGTTTAATTATAATGCTGTATAATTCTGTCTAATTGCAATATAATAAAGTGTAGCTGCTTGTCTTATGTTGAAATTAAGCTATGTTTGACTACTGTTATCAGGTGGCCTACTTTTTCACTTTGTCATGCTGCACTGCAAGATATTCTGAGATATTCCAGGTTAGATTTTCGACAGAATTTGATCAGATTTGTTCTTTTTTTCTGACACTCAATGCTGCAATTACTGATGGTCAGCTGGATCTGTGCCATTTGTTATAGAGAAAAATATGTGTTTTTAGTTTTGTGAGCCACACTAGTTTTGAGGTTCGAAGGCAGCGTAGATTGACCCAAAGACAACGTCACTGTCACATGTCCTCATATCCAAATCTGTTGCATGTTTCACCTGTTTATATTGTTTCATTCAGTGACGCTAGCTCGTGATAAAGCAGGCTGGATTTACAAGCACCACAGTGCTTGTTGCTGTGTGGGTCTGTTAGCCCTGATAGGTAACAGATCATATTGTTGATCATTCATAAGAACAAGATCTTAGATCAGCTTCCTGACCAGTCATAAAGTAAGATGTGTCAAACCATTAAAGTACAAGCAGCCATTAGCGTAACAAATGGAGCATACTTTTAACATCAGGTCATGCACTTTGCTCTAATACTCTTGAAATAAAGGCCCCTATAGAATCCTGCAAGGATCTTTAAATTGTATTTTTAATTTGTACAAATAATCATTTATACAACCACCAAAGGTTCTTAATGGGAACCAAAATGGGTCCTTCTCTAGAATCACTCCAAAGAACCCATTGGGCACCTCGATTTTTAAAAGTGTTCTTCAATAGGTTTATCAGTGTTTTCCAAGGTCATACCACATGTATGTGAGAAAAGTTATGCAAGATGTTGTCTTATTTACAGATTTTAATATAGAGTTACCAGTTCTTTAGCCCCAGTGTTCTCCCAGCAGCCTACATCCTTCAAAAGTGGTTCTTCGAGGGTTCTTTAGCATCTACCTCATTTGAACAAAGATACTTTCTCTAAATAGTGTGAAGCGTTCATGACGAATGAACCAATAGAAATGCTCCAAAATTGCAAAAACTCTTTTTTGTTAAAGAAAAAAAAATGTAGTTCTATATGGCACCAAAAGGGGTTACAGAGCTCTTTTTGCTAAGAGTGTACCAAGGACCACTATGTATACAAGGCAGTCTCATGCTTTCAGTTTCAGTGGTTCCAATGAGTGTGTTATCAGTGTTTGCATTTGATATCATTTTTTCCGTCTGTGCTGATATTAGTTTCTTTTAGCAGGTTGATAACTTTTCTGTTGTTCTATATTAATGTTGTTCTATATTAATGTTGTTCTATATTAATGTACTTGTGCAAGGTACAAAGCGAATGACAGAGCAGAATGAATTCACAAACTCCATCTGTTTGTTTTAAACACGCACGCACACAAAGGTATCTCAGTGAGCGTATCCACCTTTAACCTGGTGGCCATCTCTCTGGAGCGTTACAGCGCTATCTGCAACCCACTAACATCTCGTACCTGGCAGACCAAGTCCCACGCTGCCAAGGTCATCACCGCCACCTGGTTCTTGTCCCTCCTGCTCATGCTGCCCTACCCCATCTCCAGTGACCTGGTACCGTACCGGCGTAACAATGTTACCGGCAACATGTGCCGTCCAGACTGGCCCAGTGACGTCGTGCAGCAGTCATGGTAAGTATCTTTGCAGAATTTGCATTGGTGAAATTATAACTCTTCATGAGAAAAAGGCCTTATTTTTTATTGAACACAACCAGTGAAAAGCTTGGACATAGACACTCCACTATTTTTCACATACATTTTAAAATAATAAGGAAGAAAATACGCAAAAAAAGGACATTTAGTCCCTGCCTTCCCTCATCACAATACAACCAAGCACTATCTGAAATACAGTAACAAGGACAGCTTTAAAAGAGAAATAGTTTTAATACGCTTATAACGAGAAACACATTGTAATTATAACATAGTGGCTGTGGTTCCAATTCTACATTTTCCAACTGTACATTTCATTAAGAAAAGTCATAAACAAAGCTTTCATTTGTACAGAGCTTTATGCACAAGCAGCAGTTTTAATAATTGCATTTTTATTTGAAACATTTAGGTATAAGAATCTCAATTTCTTTATGATTAAATGTATATAATTGTCTTTAAGGTTATGAAAACATACAATCAGGTGTGCTTAAACTTTTAACTGGTACTATACATTACAAACAATAGAAATGATTGTTTTTTCATGAAGTGTTCACACAGTGCAGTCAGCTGTTCAGACAAAAGCTGTAATAATTATTGCAAAGGTCTCCTATAGTTCATCTAAAATGATCAACAAACTCAATCAGCTATCAACAGTATTTATCATAGGGCTTGAATTTAAATGGATTCAGTGGAGAGATTTTGGATTGAGGTTATGGATAGGGTTAGGTTATGTGAGTGAGATCTGGGGTTTTCAATTGATATTTCCATTGACTGTAAGATTTATTTAGTTGAAAATAAGTTAAAGTCTGGGTATATGCCATATGCCGGTATTACCATCAAGATAATGTGATCCAACTGAATGTGGTGCATATTATCTCATATACACTGTAAATCCAAAGGCCTGGTTCCCATACTAAGCTGAATTGGATGAATTTCCAGAGGTGATTTACCACTGGTGCTCAGAAAACTGACCACAAAATTATGATTTTAAACATTTTTCTGTGACTGTTAAAACGGTCACCATGTTTTAATTGGAGTTGTGGTCAATTTACAAGAATTTACATTTACCTTTACATTTATGGATTTTTGTCTGATTGGCATGCCTTGTGAACACCAGTCTGTTGCGTGGAGAGTAGTGGTATTACATGTTTAAAAAGTGTTACAGAAAGGTGTTTAAACATTTGGATTTAGTGTCTTGCAGCAATAACATTAACCATGTCTATGCTGCAGTGTACTGTACTGTGCAAAAGGCACCCCTCATTTCTTCATATTTTGCTTCCAAAGAGTCAGACTTTCCAGACCTCTTGAAGAACTTTCAAACTCTCATTTTCTGTCCAGTCCCTGTACTTGACTAGTGAAGAAACAGGTGCAGATGATCAGGCGGTGATCAGTATACTGGTGGTGCTGAATGCTGAGTGTCTGCACAGCATGTATCTTTAGGCTCTTTGAAGCCTGTCACAGTAAGACATTTGTTCCCATTTCTTTAATTTAATCTACTTAATATGCCAAAGATAAGAGTCTGACAGTCAGAAAATAGTATTTCTGCACCAACAAGCAAAATATAAAGGAATGAGGAGTGGCTCAAGCATGTGTGTGTGTATATATATATATATACACAGCCATTAGAGAGAGAGAGAGTTCTAAAAGTTATTGATTTGCCTAGCCATGCAACTTCTCTTTTCTTGGCCAGGTATGTGTTCCTGTTACTGATTCTCTTTTTGGTCCCGGGAATTGTGATGATGACGGCATATGGTCTCATCTCCGCCGAGCTCTACAGAGGAATTAAGTTCGAAATGGCTAACAGGAAGTCAAATCGAGGTATAAAATAATAGTGTTTTGTGCTACACCATCGTTTGAATAGTTTCAGTAGTTACTATGTAACAACAATTATAGTATACTAGAACACTGCATAAAGGTTATTTAAAGCTTGGAAAGGTTTATGCATGTACAGAAAGAGTTCTTCTTGGAGAACCAACAGTGGTTTTACTCCAATGAACCAGTTTTAGTATATTGACATTTAAGAGAGCCATCACACAATCTAATGCAAAGCACACAGTGATCACTTTAGCATGTCATTTTCTTTGGACATCTCCTATGTGTCCTTTCTCCCAGAGCAAGACAGCAGCACTGGAAGCTTGAAGCCCAGTGACAGTGATGGCTGTTACCTTCAGCCCTCCAAGAAAAGGCGTCCCGAACCCTTGGAGCAGCACCAAGCTCTGACAGTAACTTGCAGCAACCCTAAGACCAAGCTGAGCCGTGTCTGCAGCAACAGCCCCACAGCCAACCTGATGGCCAAGAAGCGGGTCATCCGCATGCTGCTGGTCATCGTGGTTCTCTTCTTCCTCTGCTGGATGCCGGTCTTTGTGGTCAACGCCTGGCGGGCCTTCGACAAGCGCAGGGCTGACCGGCATTTGTCAGGTGCCCCCATTTCTTTCATCCACCTGCTCTCCTACACCTCAGCCTGCGTCAACCCCATCATCTACTGCTTCATGAACAAACGCTTCCGCCAGGGCATGCTGGCCACCTTCACCTGCTGCGCGTGCGAGCCAGACAGTGAGACCAGGGGCAGCACCCGTCTCAGTGGAGGAGCAGGGCTGGGAACTCTAGCGTGTGGAGGAGGCTTCGGGCAAGAGAGCGGAAATGCACACTCCAGTGGAACACTGACCAGACTGACATACACCAGCATCCGTGGGTCTGCACAAGCGTAGTGCTGCAGAAGGGAAAGGTCAAAGAATGTGTGACCGTCTGTTCCTGAACAGGTCAGCTTAGAGGACCCACCTTCCCTACGGCATACAGCACTGTGCAAAAGTCCTAGGCCACCTGAATACATTTGTTTATCTGGGCAGTAGGTGCTTCTTGAGAAAACCTTAATGTTTATTTGTAAGTATATTAGTATACAGTAGACATTAGTAAAGAAACAGTAAGACATTTATGCGTGTTTAGTTCTAAACCTTGCCTTAAGGCAGCCCATTATTTTCAGGAAAAGTTGATAAACACTGGACAATTGTAATCCAAAACTTTTCTGTAAATACTCAAAACTTCTCTCAACCCACTCAAACCACATCCAGGTTTTATTAAGGTTGTACAGACTTACTGAACTTGAGCTATGTCAATGAACAAAATGTTACCGTTTAGTCAAACGCTGCAGGCAGCTTTTTTAGACAACAGGGTCTGTTTTTACAGATCATCTTAGGGGTCATAGTGCTGATCTAGAATAACCATCATCAAGCTTCGTGCTCACCAGCCCTGTATTGTCTAAAATAGCTGTCAACTTTTGTTGATTTTTATAGCTCACAGTAAATGATTTTTATAGCTCACACTTAATTTCCATATTGTAGCTTTCTGGAATGTCAGTTTTAAATAGTAAAACAGCTTTAACTGGGGTGCAGCAAGGAGAAGAGGATTCTTAAATGTGTCAGTATATTACTATATGAATCTTTGCTATTATTGTGAATTTGCAGTGCCATTCACATTTACATCCCAGATAAATATTCAACAGTTTTCATGGCTGGCCAAAGACTTGTTCACAGTGTTTTCTGACTATGACTAACGTTCAATCCAGGCAGCTCTACAGTGGTCAAAGACTTTCAGTAAGTTTGAACCCTTTAGTGGGGCAGACCAGCTGACGGCTGAATAGGTACCGTACTGTACAGATTGTGACAGGCGAGACAGGCGTAAATACACATGCACTGGTTGGCAAGAACATTGAAAGATTGATGCCAGACAGAGTCCAGTGTTTAACTTTGGGTGCATGTCACGGCTGAATAAACACACGCATCAAATGGAGCATGATAGTGAACGGCTTGAGAGGGTCTCCAGTCTGCATTAGGGCACTGACTCACACGCGAGGCTTACATAAGACACGGGAGTTTATGGATTGTCTTTGGCCCCGTCTGCGTCTTTCCAGTCGTATGGCCCACCTACGATCCTTTGGCCATGACCTCATTCTCACTGGATGAATAAAATGTTGACAAATGCATCTAAAATGAAGATATTTGGCATATATTTGTCATGTGTCATATATTTCATTTGACTATAATGACAGTAATAATGACTAGTGTCTGAAGTGTAGTGTCTGAAGCAAAAGGGTTAAGCTAATATTCGAGTCTATTTGAGACAACTTGCCTTGAACTATGAAAGTAAAGCTGTTTTCATATGAACTATGAAAACATCCGATCAGCTGCATTCATTTTATTTGTTGCCAAACAGTTGATTTAAGTATTCGGTTTGGCAAATAGTTGATATCTATTTTTTGGGTGAAAAAGCCAAATGTATTGTTCCTTTAAGCTCTCCCTCAACAGCTGCACCTTCTCTTTTCGAGGTGCACGCAGACTGACGGAGACTGAGGCTGTCCAGATGTTTTGAGAAAACGCACAGCTTGCGCTTTCAGAGACTTTACAGACCTCCAGCATAGTGGAACCGTGCACAGGTCTTCAGAACACTGCCAAACTAACACCGCAGACCCCAGCTTGAAGATCTGTGTACATTATCTGGGCCATATATCATTTACTTATCCACTGGGCAATTTTTCAGACGACAGAAGGAACACACAGTTTTTTTGGGGGCCTGTAAATGATACAGAAACATACTGAAGGATCCTGCCAAAGTTGCAGAGCACCTCCGCAAAGCTGATTTATTGTCATTGCCACATAAATCTGTAGAGATGTGTAAATACGTTTTGCTGTACGTCATCCCTGACGCTGCGGAGGTTGTGCGTGAATGGGAATGTCGATGCAGGATCGGCCGTTTGTCACGCCCAAAGATGTGCCCTCGCCTCTTTATCCAAACACTCGAAGCGCACAGCTTGTACCCTTTATTTGACATGCAGTCTTTCCTTATCTTTACATGAGATTTTTCACACCTGTCAGCAACATCAAAGCATGTGCGGAAGGGCTGTCACACACACCTGTGCCCTTTCCCTCACAAGTGGCACGTTGGAAAATGTAGCATTTTGTATAACTTCATTTCTTGGAAAACCTCTTGACTGGCTTTCTTTTTATTTAGGGTTCTTCTGAAACGCATTGACAACAACTTTTCATTGCTTACAAGCATTAATGATGTCTATAAATCATTCAAATTACCACCGCTGTCATATAAAACCTCTTTTTTTAGTTTTGGTTTTACATCATTTGATAGTACCAGCTACCCTTTGTATTATGGGAACATTTCATGAATAATGGACTAACAGAAATGACTAAAAATCACAATCCAGAAGTTTAGAATATTTCTTCGCTTCGTTACCGTTTTGGAGATTCAAGGTTTTATTATAACAGCAGCAATATGCTGAATTTACTGTATATAGTGCATATACTGCAGTTACTGTATGTATTCAGTGTAATTGGTTATGTTTTTGTGCTTGCTGGTGACAATGTTAAACTTAATAAAGGCTTAATTAAACTTCCACACGTTTGGTTTTATGTTTACAGAACACTATATAAATACATTCCTATAGATGCACTTTGTTTTTTTTTTTCGTTTGTTTCAACAGCCTTCAACCGTAGTTCTGTATGTGCATAATTTCAATCTTATATGCTTCCTCAGAGGCAGCAGTAGTAAAAATACTTGGAAATTTCATGAAATCTATTTCGTTTTTTGCAAAATACATTGTAGTACAGACAGTCATAATATAGATTGAATGTAGTCTTTTGGTCTAGTTGTGTCTGGTGAAAGCATTATTGACATGATATTTTCTTCATTTTTCAGTTATTGATTTTTATGATTGTCTAATTTGGGAATCAGTCAAATTAAAGTCACAATGATTTTAGCCTAAAACTCACAGCACATATAAATATATATATATCAGCCATAGCAGTAAAATCATGAGGTTGTGCTGCCAGAACATATCTGACTCCACAAGACCTCAGAAGGTGTGCTGATATTACCACCAAGATGTCACCAGCAGATCTTTTAACTCCTGTGAGTTGCGATGTGGGGCCTCCATGTATCAGACGGGTTTGTCCAGCACATCATGAAGTTGTTCGATTAAATTGAGATCAGGGGAATTTGGAGTCTGACTCAACACCTTGAACACTTTTTCATGTTCTTCAAACAATTCCTAAACATTTGTTCAGGGCATGTGCCAGGACACATTATCCTGCTAAATGAGTTCATGTTGCCACGACTTCTTCCTATCCTGGTGCCATCTATTCCCCAGGTATGTGAGACACACACACACACCTGGCTATTCACGTGATCTGAAAGGAAACATGATTTATCAGACCAGATGACTTTCTTCCATTGCTCCTTGGTCCAGTTCTAAAGGTCAAGTGCTCATTGTTGGCGCTTTTGATGTCGGATAAGTGTTGACATGTACACTCTGACTGGTCTGCAGCTACGCACCCCCTATGTAATAAGATATAATGCACAGTGTGTTCTGATGTCCTTCTACCTTAACCAGCATGAACCTTTGCACTACAGTAGCTCTTCTGTGGGATCGGACCAAACAGACTAGCCTTCCCACACACATCGGTGAGCCCTGGGGTTCCGTGAGTCTGCCGATGGTTCACCTTCTATCCTTTCTTGGACCACTTTTGGAAGGTACTAACCACTGCATGTCCAGAACAGCACACAAGACATACCATTACCTCTGACTCCTGCTACCCTCATGTAGTCATCAAAATTTGGCCCTTGTTAAAGTTCCTCAAATTCTTCTGCTCGCCCATTTTTCCTGCTTCCCACACATCAGCTTTAAGAGCTGACTGTTCACTTACAGCCTAATACATCCCACCCACTGACAGGTTCCATTACAATGAGATAATTAATGTTATTCACTTTACCTGTCATTGGTTTTAATGTTGTGGCTGATTGGGGTGTGTGTGTCTTCGCACTCCTGATAGGCTGGTGAGGGTTTTTGTACCATAAATGGTCACAACTCAAATTTTACAGACCATTTTCTAAACTCCCTTTATAACTATTTGTTACTGCTCTTAAGAAAGATATATGTAAACAACCTCTATTCTGACTGGCTGCTTCATATTTTGCATCATATATAAAGCAAAAGACCTTCATGGGGGAACAGGTGGGGCTAAACTGTGGGCTGAAAATAAATGTGTTGGTTTTTATGACATCACAAAAACCCAAAACAGTTTAGCTTCTATGAGTAGTACATTTTGAATGTATATTATAAACTCCTAATACTTTAGAGTGTTTACAGACTAGATTATGAAAAGAAACTTAGGCTCAGGCCCTTTAATAAGTACTCTTTAGCATGTGTAATGGTGGGCAGCGTCAAATAAATGATCTTTAATTCTCTGGATGATCTAAAACCCACTGTGATTTGTCATGCTGATATTTTCTCATATCTATCAACAGTTTGCACTGGCAAGTCAAACGGCTACCTTCACAAGTACAAAGGATTAAATAAAGCTTTTAAGCGCCTGAACTGGATGCTCTCGTATATACAAACAGCAACCCAATAAAATGTTTGGGCAGCTAAATGGAACCGTCTCTGGGTGGGTGCGCGTGTGGAGCGCTTAACGTGCTCCTGTGTAATACTTTCCCTCGCACTACAGTAATCAAAGGCAGTGGAATAAGGCTTTTAACAGCCTCGGTGGAGAGGATGCGCAGAGTAAAAGGATTTAGAACGGCAGCGGCTCTGACAAGGCACCAGTGACATTACCCACGAGTCACTGCTCCGGTGGGGATAACAGCTTTTCTCCTGTCTATCCCACCAGCCTTGAGTGACTAGCAAGCCAAAAAAATCTAAACACACAGGTCAGCTTTAGGCCCACCATGTCTCTCCACTGTGGCAAGCAGGGCCAATCCTACACACCCAAAACAAAAACACGTCAAACCACACAAACCTTTGTCATATTTACAAAAAAAAGACTCCAGTTTGAAAGCAATAAAATGACCTATATAGAATCCAAAAAGGTAATCTGAATTATGGCAGGGATATATACACTAGATGGACAAAACCACCTGACCATTACACCAACAGGGACTTTCATGAAACTATATTGAAATATATAGGCTTCAGTATGGAGTTGGTCCCCCCTTTACAGGTGTAACAGCTTCCACTCTTCTTGGGAGGCTTTTCACAAGATTTTGGAGTTTCTGTGGGAATTTGTGCTCATTCATTCTGTAGAGAGTTTATGAGGTCAGACACTGATGTTGGAGGAGAAGGTCTGGCTCACAATCTCCATTCCAGTTCATCCCAAAGGTGTTAGATGGGTTGAGGTCTGGGCTCTATGTGGGCCGGTCAAGTTCTTCCACACTGAACTCCTCCAGCCATGTCTTTATTGAGCTGCTTTGTGCACTGGGACACAGTGATGCTGGAATAGAAAAGGGTCTTCTCCACAAAATTGGAAGCATCCAAATTGTCTTGGTATGCTGAAGCATTAAGATTGTCCTTTACTGGAAGTAAGGGGCCTAGCCCAACCCTGAAAAACAGGTGTGCCCCGATACTTTTGTTTATAGAGTGTATTTTGTCAGTATCAGAGGATTTCAGTTTAAACAGGACTGGAAGATCAGGACCATTAAACATATATTTTCCTACTTTCAGCAGTTTGTGATACTATTTACAGACCTTTGCAGAATTTGACAGTTAACTTTACTGGATATAATTTGGCTGCTACTGACTGTTTTAATGAAAAAGTTTAAAATTCATGACCGTCTGGAAATGCATGTTATGTAGTTAACATTTACTGTATTGTTTATGTTGCTATAACTTCAACAGAGAAATAAAAATTACCCTAGACAACTTGATACATTTGGAAAATGATTGCATTTTGTCAAGTTTCCCCATAACTAATGTGAACATTTCTCTTCTGCACGTCTTGATTTTTGATAGATTTTCCCCCTTTTTCAGAGATTTTTCTTCCTGGTTACACTCCCCTGAACTGAAAAACACAACGTGACAAACTGTTCCACTACATTTACCGCTGCTAATGAAGACCAAGCCATTAAGGGAGGCTCCACTGATGGAGTCATAGGTTGAAGATACTGAGAGTAGCAAAGAAAATCACATCTGAATATTTAACCTTTTTTTTTATTTCTGGGTTTTTATGCCAATATTGCAAGTTTTTTTTATTCCTTTAATGACATATGGAACTGAGCAGGTGCAATATGTACAAAACAGACAACTGAAACAAACTAATGTTATATATATATATAAAACAAACAAAAAACAAACAAAAAAAAAACTGTCCCCTTATTTCACGTTATTGCTAAGATATCACAGACGGCACAGGATCCTACTGTCAGGGCTGATACCACTACCATACCAACACCTCTGCTTGTTACCACTAGAACAATACACAGAGAGAGAGAGAGAGAGAGAGAGAGAGAGAGAGAGAGAGAGAGAGAGAGAGAGAGAGAGAGAGAGAGAGAGA
>JBBPCY010000013.1:11450806-11463806 GCA_037974405.1 Brachyalestes nurse
GTGTGTGTGTGTGTGTGTGTGTGTGTGTGTGTGTGTGTGTGTGTGTGTGTGTGTGTGTGTGTGTGTGTGTGTACCTGTAAGCTCTCGACCACAGGCACAGGCGTGACAGATGACTGGACAGGACCCATTCCCTCATAAAAGGTGTATTCTGCTTTATCCGTGCTGATGATTGTCCAAGAGGCGCCATCGTTGATCATCTCTTTATTTGGTTCCTTTGGGCATGGAGTGGCCTGAGAAGCAACACACACATTTAAAGCTGCACACAGAATCCTTAAAGCTATCTTAAAGCAAACTATTATCTATTATATTTTATTATTAATACATAATGGTAAATCCAGTTATACTGAATACCAGTTCACTGCATATACCTCGTATCTGTACTCCTTGGCCATTTTATCAGCAGCACCTATCATGCATATGTGCATTGTATATATTTACACTTTATTAGAAACACCTGTCACGGACCACCTTTCTCTGGTACAGTCACAGTCGATGGCAAACAGATTATTATGCAGTTTGTGTTAGTCATCCTCTAGCCATTCCACAGTGGTCAGTTTCTAACCACAGGACCACTGTGGAAAATCATGGCTGACTATTCAAACACTGCTACCCCAGAAATACAGAATGACATCACATAAATTGGTTTCAGATGGGTTCCCTCTTAAAAAGGTTACATGTCAGTGTTAATTAAACGTGTGTGGCCTATGTCTACATCTTACTCAGTCAAAAGTGGAAGTTTGGAGCCAAAAGTATACTTGAGTGAAAGTCAAGTCTTCACTTACTAAGGTATATAAAAGTACATGTTTAATGAATGAGAATCATTGTGGGTAGTTTCATTCTACACTAGCTGGTTATTTTAATTAAAATATTAAATGCACTAGAAATGATTGACAAGAGAAAACCTGCTGCCATTTGAGATTTGTATTTGTGAGAGTACTTGTCAAGGTGATTTTTTTTTTTCTTGGAGACGTAATTTACTAAAATCGAAGTATACTCGAGTAAAGTACAGACATTCCAAAATAATATTTAGGTGCAGCAGGACAGTTACTTTTTTCCACCGGATTGTACAACACAACTGTAAATCTATAAGTGTATGTGATGAAGTGTCAATTCATTTTATATCAGTTATTATATATTCTGCAGGAAAAGAATAGAGAGAGAGAGAGCGAGAGAGAGCACGAGAGAGCGTGAGAGAGGAAAAAAAAGAGAGTGCTCTCACTTGAAATTGGATGATCCTCTCTTGGGAAAGGCACAGGTACATCCTCTCCGTGTCCTTTAGGTAGAAGGCACACTTATGCAGCTGAGACACAGGGTCATCTGCATCCAACAAGGCTGTCTGCTTATCCACCTTACGGATGATCTTTGGGAGAATACGAGCACATGAATACAAGAAACAGAGAAGAGGGGTGCATAGTAAAAAGCAATAATATTCATGCTTTAAACTTAACACAAAGTAACAAAGAAAACGTCTCTGTATAATCTGACAGGACCATGAGCGAGTATTAACTAACACCCAGATCATTATTTCAATCTGTGTTTACTAGTGTGATGGACACAGAACCCACGAAATAAGAGTATCTGCCAAATCCTCTAATTGTAAATGTAATTTGATAAAGTATGGGTAAAAATCATAATCAGAAGAGAGATCCAACAGAGGGATGGTCACCATCAAAACATGCACCATCTATTTCAAACTGTCTAAAGGACAGACAGACAGACGCAAAGAACACATTTGTAGACAGTAAGGCTGTAAGTACCAGTCGAGGCAGGGCCATTCCTGTGACAGAGCAGACGAGTTTGACGGTCTGGCCGTAGTGAATATAACCATCACGTACGGTAAATTCCTCTCCCTCCGATTCCTCATCATCCACTGTAAGTCAGAATGTGCATCTCATTAATATTTTTCTGTTTAAATATCTGGATGATTAAGATGTTCTCAGTCTTGTGCGTGTTTGTATCTGAATGTGACTCAGAATAGGTCGTCTAGCTGCCAAACAAATTACATATGAACGGTGTGTAATGTGCCTTTGCATGACAGTGTATGTATAAATTTTTAGACTGTTTTGCTCCTGGCAACCACTAACTTTGCTCTTGTGACCACTCAAGTGAGCAGCTACACTTCAGCAACATTAATGCACTGTGTCAGTATGAGGCCATGTGTGTGCGTGGACGTGAGACTTACACAGGTGTATATAGAAGGCTCCCCACTGTTGCGAGCTGGCATGAAAGTTTCCTCCCTCCACGTGTAAGTATCGTGTACTGACTGTCTGAGAGCGCAGTCTGTTGAACAGGGCCACTTTCGTTCCCGATGCTATACACACTACACACACCCAAACACGAACGGAGAGAGATAAGCAAGGAAGTCGTTAAAAAGTTAGCCTGGCATTTTATGAAGTCATCAAATTTTAACAGTGACTTTGCGAGTCATAACCCCCTCTTTAACGTGGGGTTATAAATGGTTTAGGAGAGTGTTAAAAGTGAGGCATCAAATTAAGGTTTCATTTTTTGACATCCTTATAGTCTTGCTTGACATTAACAAAAGCCAATACGCTGATTATTTAGGACTTCTATGGACCATAGAAAAAAGAATTAGATAGGAATGCTTTACCCCTTTCAAGCTGTAGAATCTCACACATTCTGTACTTTCATGTTAAATGTGTTTTGATGATTATGCATTATTCATTTGGGCTTCACTTTCCTGCAGTCTGCTGGTAGGTGCGATTCTAAAATCTGCCTGAGATGTGCTAAAAGCTGTAATATACTCCATATAAATGTTTAAATATGAACTTTCATTATTTTGTTTACACTGTGATCCAAATGCGATCATGAACCTATAAGCATCTGCCTTTACAATGCAATGGTAAATGCAGAACCTTTTGATATGCTTTATAAAAAGCATTTGCTTATCTGAAAGTCCCTCATGATATTGAGAACACCTGCTACTGTTCTAATGGACAATGGAGCAATGTTATATTAGGGCTAGACCAACAATGGTGCAGCACATATAAACCTTTATTACAGATCCAGCAAACATGAATATGTGAAGCTCATAACAGACATTCCGGTAATGTGTAATGTGTGGCTGCCCCTATGAAAAGCCGAACAATGTCCAAAAAAAAGAGGTTTTACAATATTTTAATTGTGTTTTTCCATAGTTTCTGAAACATTGTTGCTGAAATTTTTATTTTAATTTAAGACATATACAAGGCGTTGCTTGCAGTGGGTTTTTTTTACCGCTTTCACCAAAACAAAAGAAAAATTCTCAAGTGTGAGCCTTTGGTTGGTATCATTTCATTAGTTTTTGGCCAATTTTCAATAATTATCATGTTACCACTGGCCACATTACTTGAGAATCTGTGGTAATAAAGCTGCTGAGTAAGAACAATTAGCCATGTCTCCCCCCTTGTGGTAGTTTTCACAGTCAGTCTTATTTTCAGGATGGTGCTTTTAGCAACAATGTGCTTGATTTGAATTTTGGAATTTCTGAATTGTGGTAGACTGGCAGTTCTCTTAAATTTTCTATGTATGTTGTTTTACAGTCAGTCTTTGGCAATTGCTACAAGAAAGATAAAGTATAAGTGAAAGTTCAATACAAAATACCCGGCCACTTGCAAAACTGTATGCTCAATGCCAAAAGGGCACACTAGGTGTGTGTATGTGTGTAACTATGAGTGTGTACTGTGAAATATCTGTACTCACAATCAGCGTTCTTGAGGGACTGCTTCTTTTTGGAAGGCTTGGAGATGACCTTGATGCGTTTGCTGAGGAAGACGCCGATGTTGGCACTGTTCCCGTACAGCATGCGCACGGACAACATGAAATGCTTGCGTTTGTCCGAGTCTGATATGTACAATGTTTTGGCTGTGCAGTAGTTCTGTGGAAGACAATAAGAAAATAAAAATAAGAAATACACAGAAGTATGTAGCACGATGCTAATCACTTGCATTACTTTTAAGCAATTTCCTCTGGGATCAATAAGGTTTTCTGATTCTGATACTTGTAACATTAGCCTTTTTATTCTATTAGCATTAAATGTGCTCTGACATATCTATATTTGAGGTAGAAGTGGTTCCAATTTTCTTCCCAGTTTAGTCTCGTTTAAGTCGACACACTAGCCAGGACTCCCCCAGGTACAGGACAACAAGACTGGATGAAGGATAGTATGTGCTTGAAGCCAGACGCCGGATCTTTTCAAAATGTCCATGAGCAGCTCAACCTGCTTGGAGGAGAGCCCTAACCACAAATTTTGTTGTGAGCGAACAGATGACCGCACTGGCTAGCATCGTGTCTAGTGAAGGGGAGGGCCATGCTACTCTCCAAGAGAGAAAGCAAAACCAACTGTGATCTCTTGGAATGCTGGGCACAAATGACTTTTAGTAGTAGGTACGTGTTATGATTACAGCTAATTTTCCATTTAAGAACATTAACATTAAATGATTCTGTTGATGAAATAAGTGAGCGTTTCATTAGCTAAGTTCTAAAATGCCAGTTAGGATTTTTGACAGGGAACAGGGTCAGTCTATGTGCAAAGTCTCATCCTCATCTTCAACCTTGTGGTGTGAAGTAGTCATTACTGAGTAAACAACATATACCACTTTATTTCCTACAGGCCTGTTTATGCTGTCTTGTGAACTGCCGGTCCTTAAATGTCATACAGAAACAACGGTCTCTGACTGTTAAAAACAAAATCCACCAGACTCTCTGATAATAGTCTAGCTTTAAGACTACTCACAATACTTCCTTCCTTTGGGTGATTTGAAAATTAAATGACAATTTTTTTTGAGAAATGTTTGCCACTGTAATTCTATTCCTCTGAATGAAGGTAGGATTCAATTATATGTCAGTCTGACTTTTCGTTAAAGCACATTTAGCAAATCTTCTTCCCCAAAAGGTGATTTAAAAACCTGAAATGTTTGCGAGCTCATGAGTGCTTACGCTCCAATGAAGGAATAAAATATGTGGGGTATGGAATTACCATGTTTTTTCAGTCGTTTCATCAGCTTTACAGATTCTGCAAAGAACACTATAAGGTAGTATAGGAATAGCAGCGACTTCATCCATTTCTGATAACAGGCTTTTTGAGGCTGTTTTTCATGAGTAGTGTTTCTCCATACATAATTAGTCAGTTTGATTGTGTGTGTGTTTGTGTGTGTGTGTGTGTGTGTGTGTACACGCACTCTACCTTCCCCTCCAGGTTGAGTTGCTGCATCTCCTGGTCACTGTTGCCAATGCCAATGAAAGCGCATGGCTGAGACTCCTGCTCTGAGCAACCATCTCTCTCCATCTGTTCCCGCTTTTTCTTCCAGCCACAGCCCATCAGATACACACATGGAGGAGGGCAGAAAAACCTACACACACACACACACACACACCAGCATGAGTTACTGATTTTCATTCACTGCAGGACTCTGCATTTACAAAAGATTTAAAAGCTTTAAAAGAGTACGACAGCGGCTTACCAGTACTGACCAATAGTGACTAAATAAATTTAGTAGAGTTCATTTTTCAATTTTCGTAATGACAAAATGATCAGGACACACTTCTTTATTCAGTGTTTGGGCTAGGCCCCTTACTTCCATCTTACAGCTTCAGAATACCAAGACATTTTTTGCACAATGGCATGCTTCCAACTTTGTGGACACAGTTTGGGGAAGAACCTTTTCTGTTCCAGCAAGACTGTGTCCCAGTGCACAAAGCAGCTCCATAAAGACATGGCTGGATGATTTCGATGTGGAAGAACTTGACTGGCCCTCACAGAGCCCTGACCTCAACCCCATCCAACATCGCTAGGATGAACTGGAGATTGCGAGTCAGGCCTTCCCGTCCAACATCAGTGCCTCATAAATTCCCACAGAAACTCCAAAATCATGTGTAAATCCTTCCAAGAAGAGTGGAAGCTGTTATAGCTGGAAAAGGTGGCCCAACTCCATACTAAAGTCTATGTATCTGAATGTAATGTCACTAAAGTCCCTGCTGGTGTAATGGTCAGGTGTCCCAATACTTTCGTTCACATAGTGTAGTTTAAAATGCTTTTAAGCCTTTTGTGCACCTGTCCAAAGTGTGCACTCATGCACAGCCTTGACTGACTCATCACAACCCATTTCATTTGCTTTCTGTTTCCAGCAGATGGCAGCATCCCACTTTCAACATTTGCACAGTTCAGTTATACACAGACAAAACACACCACATCTTTGTCAAACTTTGGTCCAAAATACACAAAGACAAATATTCCATCATAAATCATACAGCCTTGATTCTGTCAGCCATCTCTCATGCAATATTTATCCATCAAAACACTCACTGCACTGTCCAATCAGAGACGGGCAGTGGATATACTGAGGAGATAAACAAGAGAAACCTAAAAAAAAAGCAAAGTGCTATTCTGTGATTAAAATCATATGCTAATACAGCCCTGTTTAACTCTTAGAGTGCTGTCACATGACTAGACGTTGAGTGTTTATGGGCTTGGGGTGGGAGAATCCACACACCACTTTGCACACAGCACAGGGCTTTAAAAAAAAGTCACACTTGCTGATTGAAAAAAGGGGGAAAAACAACACTGATGTGGCTGGTTTCAAGTCCAAGTCCAGCAAACCCACACACACAGCTTAGTCAGTCTGAAACCCTCCTCATACACACAAAAGGGAAAAGAGGTAAACAAATCATTAATGAGTCATAACAATGTCTGTGTCTTTGACAGAGGAGTTTATTCAAACACATTTTAGACTTTTTTGGTGAAAAGGGAAACGACCCGTTCTGTAAGCTGCTACTTAGCGTGTTGCTAGTGTCTGGTTTCACATCCTACTGGTAGCGTAATGCTCAAACACCACACTGCTGCATGGAAAGGTTTGTCTGGGCTACAAATTCTCTTAATAAGAGGGGTTCTATAATGTACAATGTAGAGGTTCTCCGGCTTCTACCAACGAAACCCTTTCTAAAGCAATACAGAACCACTTTAAGAGGTTCCCTAAAGAACTATATAAACAGGTCCTACACAGCAATAATAATAACATCATCATCATCATCATCATCATCATCATCATCAACAGCAGCAACAGCAACAGCAACAGCAACAGCAACAGCAACAACAACAACAACAACAACAACAGCAACAGCAACAGCAACAACAACAACAACAACCAGATCTTATAGGCATAGATTTACTTAACTATAATTTTAATGGATTAAATCCATAAAATTAAACTCGCCGTGAACAAACCTCACAACAAATAAGCAGCCGCTGTCCAGGCTATGGTTTATTCTGTGGTTGTTTATGGATGTGAAACAATGAAAATGCAGTAAAAAAAAAACACAAACAAAAAAAAAAATCAGCAAAAAATAACCAAAAAGGTCCTCAATGAAATCAAGCCTTAGCTCTCACTCGAAGCTCAGATACTCAGACTACAGCTCTTAATTGGACATATGAGAAGAATCAATTTATTGGAAAAGATTATGCAACAAGATGGATGGAAATCCAGGAATCTTGAGAAAAATCAAAGGAACTATTAATAAGCCATGAAGATGCCAAACGGGATATTCTGGATAATCACTATGGGTCATGGCCATGGGTCAGAAAAGCTGATGGCACTTCTGATGGCATTTTCCCTGTGAGGCAGCACACAAGTGTGACACTCACTGCTGGGTGTGTAAATGAACCAGGACTAAAGTGCTAAATAACGGAGCGGTGTGGAATCTCATGCAAAAAAAAAAAAAAAAAACAAAAACTTTTTATCGGGTCATGACCAATTATACGAATTACCAAAATATTTACTACAGAGTAAGCACAATGTTCCTAAAGTTATGTTGCTAATGTTACATAATTTTACTAAAAGAGTAAGCACAATGTGACATGTACGCATTTGCGCACAAACACATGCTATGTTAAACTTCCCTTAACTATTCCAGTCCCTCAGCCAGCGGTCAAAAGGTTAAAGAAAGGAGAGGAACCATACAGTTAAGTGAAATTAACTCACTCTCAGTGGCTGTCCTACTAACCATTCGATTGTACAAAACTCTATGCTTGTGTGCACGCATGTGTGTAACAAGGATCCTTTGGGCCTCAGTGCAAAAACAATATAACAGGCCCCCCATACAAAAACGATTTTACTTACTTAAAATGGTAATAATTGGTCAGCCTGCAACTTGTATTATCACAAGCTGATGCTCTCAAGCCAGTTCACTCCACCCTCTAGCATTAACATTAACCGAAACGACTACCTATTTGAATTAGAATAGATATACAATGTGATATATTTACTGAACAGCACAGCTTAGTATAAGAAAGTTACAAAGATCTCCAAGAACCCTAGCAGTGATTTGGATAAAAAGGTATATTTTTATCCATTCACTTAAGTGGAATCGAATACTGCATTATGAACAAGAGAGATAAATAAGTATCAGGGTATGTAATCAGTGTAATAAATATTGGGACCCAAGCATCATAGGTCAAAGTATGCTTGCTCCCCTTTACACCCCAGTAGGTGTGCCACTGTGTGTGTGTGTGTGTGTGTGTGTGTGTGTGTGTATGTGTATATGTGTGTCAAGGACAACATCTGAAGGAAGGTTTAAGAGTTTGGTCCGTCTCCGTTCTCTTCTCTCTTTCGCTCAGCTGTTTCTTAGGTTTGGCTGTGAATTCTGGATTATCACGGAGACACTTTTGGTGTGATCGCAAGGGAAACACATTTGCAGCCAAGAGAAGCCAGCCAAGACCGAACCACAACACGCGCTCCCCAGACACTAACTCCTCTCTGATCAATCTCTCCACACCTCTCCTTCTCCTCCCCCACCAAACATTTCCTTTCTTTCTCCTACGCTCCCTCGCTCCACTGCTCCCAGGCCCCGTCGTCTCCCTTTCTCCAAACGTCCCCGCGGGCAAAGAAAACCTCATTTTCTCCGCTCCCTCATAGGAGACGCCGAGAGCACGGCAGGTCAAAAAGCATGTCACAAACCATCCGGGCTGAAATTCACACTCACACCTCTCCCAGCCTGGATCCGTCACGCCTGCAGGTTTACCTTTTTTCATTGCCGTAAGATTTCTGCGCAACTTTAGCGTGCAGGATCAGAACAGTTTGGTCTCCTCGCTCCTTCAGATAGTTCCGCATTGCTTCTCTGGAGGAAGACACAGGAAGAGAGAAAGGCAGAAATGTAGAAAGTTATTACAGAAAGTAAACAACAGCATGAAAAATACTGGCGACCAAGTGGGCACTAAAATTCAATAGGTACAAACTCACTGACAGTGGTATGATGTGAAATAGAGTAACTAGAGAAGTGTGAAGTCCTAAAAGCTACCTCACACTAAGCTGCTAAATGACAGAGATGAACAGGCTGCCTAATGGTAGATACATTATTTTTTGACAGTTTGAAAAGAAGCTTTTAGCCTAAAATGTATCCATTCAGGGCAGAGAAGTACATGCATAACACTGGTCAACATTTAATTATTATTTACTAAGTCAAAAGCAAATTCAAAACAAATATAATTTGTCTGAAAACTATAGCGAAGACAAACCAGGAGCTTTAACAAGAACAAACAGAATTCAATGTCACCCTGTACTTTGCTTGTGGTTTTAAAAACAGGTTTAGTTCAGTTTATCTACAAGATATAACACATAAGATGTGCAGTCTTGTGTTGTCCAGCGCGTCTGTTTAAAGGGAAAGCTTGCAGAAAGGCTTTATAGCCCAAACCTCAAGAGCCTGACTCAAAACACAGGCCCAGCTTTGATTAGCCAATTCTCTGGTGAGCGCAAGTATGTGTTGCTTGCAGAGAGCATACGAACACCATGGCCAAAAACCTCAACCTCAACAGCTGGGGGTCTTTAAGGGGGGAGAAAAGTGTGTGCGTGTGTGTATTGGGGGGTAATGAAGAGGGCAAAAGGACAGAAACGAGTATTGCTGTGTGTATGTGTGGGAGAGAGCAAAATGAGAGAGAGGGAGAGAGAAAATAGAGAGAGAGAGAGAGAGAGAGAAAGAGAAAGAGAGAGTCCAACACCTCTTAGCTCATAACCAAAGAATTCTGATTTCGTGTCAAATGTTACAAGATCAGTGTTCCAATTACTTCAGTTGACTAACTAAAAACAGCCCTGCTTAAATAGTCTTAATAATCCCTATTTTAATGCAGAATCTCTGCATACACATTTCAACAACATCAAAACACACTGCTGCTGCAAAACATACAGTGACTCTCTGCATTTTGTCACTGTCTATTATTTAAATGGAAATGTAAAATGCTGAAACACCAGAGCGCGAAGAAGAAGCAAAGACACACAAGATGCACAGTCTGCTAAATATGCTCAAGTATGCACACACATAAAACGCTCCGTTTGCACAGATGTCAGTGACACCTGACACGCCAGAGTGCTCGAAGGGACACAGAGACAGAGCAATGGTGGGGGCAGGTCACACACACAAACACACACACACACACACACACACACACACACACACACACACACAGCTTCCCCTTGCCACACAAACGTCCTCCGCACGCTCGAGTTAGACAGTCCTTTGTTATGGAAAGCATGGGGGCCCCCTGAGACATGGAGGAGAGCGGGAGGGAGAGAGGGATGGAGACAGGGAGGAGGGTGAGATAGAGAGGTGCAAGAGTCACAGCACAACAGTATAACCCTTACTGGACTAGCCTTGGGCAAGG
Organism: Brachyalestes nurse; assembly: GCA_037974405.1. Classification (NCBI taxonomy): domain Eukaryota; kingdom Metazoa; phylum Chordata; class Actinopteri; order Characiformes; family Alestidae; genus Brachyalestes; species Brachyalestes nurse. The sequence continues at coordinate 11,461,452 of JBBPCY010000013.1, forward strand.
AAGCACAAAGCCTCCAATCCCCAAATACAGACCACACCATAACATACAGTAATCTAAACTTCAGCACAAAAGATTTTGACATGGATGTGTACAGCCTGGCTTTTAATTTTAGTAACCAGTTTCTTCATTATGAGAAATAATAACCTCAGCAATGGGCCAAATATTGAACTCTGAGGAACACCACCCAGCCTCATGAGAGACGCAGCTCTGATCAATTCCTGTAGCAAAAAAATGATGTCATCCTCCAGCAGCCCATGACATCTGATATCTCCGATACACTGTATGACCTGTCCTGTGTGCACGAGTGGTACGTGTGTTTTCAAGAAACAGGCAGTGCTAACAGATTTTGTAAGAGAAAATATCTTTAAGTCTCATAGAGGTTTCAATTGTTCATCTGCCAATGTTGGCAGCTCTCATTTTAACTTTATCACCCCTCGAGCGTGGCTGCCCAGGCAAGCACAAAGAGGCCAGGCTTGCTTTTAGGCTTGTTCGGGTTACATATGTGAGTATTCATCAGCTAGTGCACCAATTTTCAACATAAAAACTTCACTGGTTGATTTCAAAAGAAAAGTAAGAAGGTCATAAATCTCACCTCTTCTCGTCTTCGCAGTTACATGGTTCACCATAGGATAACTACTAGTGTGTATTCTAAACAGTCTCTGCTTTCCTCAGACTTAACTGTGGCATTGCTCTAGGTCCAAGTCATACAGTTGCCTGGATTTTGAGGCTAGGAAAGCTGGAAGATGAGATGTGCTGCAATAAGCTGTGCAGACTTTCCGAAAGAGCATGAGATTTGAACTTGGCCTTTCTTAGCAGCATACAGTTTGTCCAAAGGTCATGAACACAATGTCAGTTCTAACAAACTAAGACGGACAAAAAGTGAAAAAAGTAGTCGTTCAAATCAATGTGTAATATACACATTACAGTGTTTTATACCTGTGAAAAAGTACTGTGATTGCCCTTGTTCTCACCTAATCCTGCAGCACAAAGTTGACATTTTAATTTATAGCGACTCTTTCCAACAGAACATCTCTACAGCATGACAAACAAAATGTAAAAAAAAAATAAACATTGCATTGTTCACTTCTTTAAAACAAGGTTGTTCTTCAAAATAAATTGCCCAAATCTGTCCTGGCTTTTTATGGTCACAAATCAGGCCACACACAGGAAGTATTGGTAAGTTGTGCTAATGTGCATGACTGGATGCACCAGATCACGAACATGGCGCACTTTCAGGCCCAGAAATTTGACTGGCTTCACTGCCAGCTATTTCTGAAAATGCACGGTGGTCTTTTTTTTTTTTAACCACTGGTTAAGTCTTTTGGCGAAATCATGTGATCCCATGCAAGTGGTCTATCACTCCTAAGGATCAGCTCTGTGGCTTTGCCCCTGCACACACACTGCTTGCATGCAAAGGGGAAGCCACGGGAGCATGTGACTTCATATGCTGTAGACAAAAACCACACGCACTGGGCTCAGCTAACAGCTCCCTCACGGAAAAGATACAGAGGGCCAGAGCCGCCTGCCCGCACGCATACAACACTTCTTACACATTCCTTTTGTTCTTAGGACTAACCATTTTCACTTCTGCTCAATTTGAGCAAGAAGAGAAAAAAAACAGACAAAGGCGGCGAATAAAAACAGACAAAAGCAGTCTGGATCTAAAACCAACACTGAAATCAAAGATTACATATTACGGAACTCTAAAACAGAGGAAAGCTACATGAAATTCAATTTCTTGCATTTGTGTGCATTAATTAGTGCATTTGAGTTAAATCAAATATTTAAAAATATTTTATTCAGTATTCTTAGTATTGTAAAGACAAGATAAATGATATCTGAGAAACATGTATTTATAGCACTTTCAAAGCGACTGCGTCAAACTGGTTAACGCTATACACATATAAGGCACACACACACATTATATATATATATATATTCATTAGAACATCATTCTCATACATCATTGAAAACCAAGATTTCACTTTTGAGCAGTAACGCAATATGAATATTTTCCATTTTCCAGCTCATGCAGTGCTAGCATACACCACTCTGTTCTTCACCCAACAGCTTAATCTGTTTCAGCAGTGAACAGTCTTGGATATTATTGCTTATTCATGGCCAGTGATCAATTGTGAGTGAACAGAAGACGGGCAGGGAGCATGACTCAGGCGGCCACGGCAGGGGTCCAGAGCCACCAGCAAGAGAGTTCATTTGATTAGTTCCTACAGATGCAGGCCACTTATGCATAATTGGGGCACAGGCATTAAAACATCCGCGCGCACGCACACACACACACACACACACACACACACACACACACACACACACACACACACACACACACACACACAC
>JBBPCY010000013.1:11470633-11482936 GCA_037974405.1 Brachyalestes nurse
TAAGCCACAAGCTTTTGAAATATTGATGTCAAAATCCAGTATTTACAAAAAAAAACCCCGGCGCTTAAAGGGTTAATATTCTCTCAGATTCTGTTAAAAAATGACAATACGCTATTAATGAATGTGATAATTTGAACATAATCTACGCATGTGACAGAAAAGAAACTAGGATGAATCCACGCCAGCAGATGTCTTTCAGTCTCTGATGTGGGCATACGTGAAGTAAGCATCCCAAATAAAGTAAATATACGCTATAAGAGCATGTTCTTACAGACTCTTCCAGATATATCCAGAGTAAAAAAATACATTAGGCTTTGAAAACAAACATGTATTTACATTATACAGTGAATCTTTCTGCATTAAACATTAATGATACGTGTGACTGGCCAGGCACAAGTCCAAACTACATGCCCTGAAAATATGGAATTTTAGCTCTTGGGCGTCAGATCTGGAACTTCATTTCTGGAATGTCAGGGCTGGAACATCAAGTCAGGAATTTCAAGTCTGGAACATCACGTCTGGAATTTCAGATCTGAAATGTCACTTCTGGAACTTCAGGTTAGCAATGTCAGGTCTGGAACTTAAGTCTGGAACTTCAGGTCTGGCACATCATGGTTGGAACTTTAGGTTTGGAACTTCAGATCTGAAACTTTAGTTCTAGAATGTCAGGTCTAGAACAGCTATGGAACATCAGGTCTGGAGTGTCAGTTCTGGACAGAGGCTGACTGTAACGAAGTACATTTACTTGAGTACTGTTCTTAAGTACAGTTTTTGAGTATCTGTACTTTACTTGAGTAGTCTTTTTTTTTAACTTACAACTTTCACTTCACTACATTTGAAAGACAAAACTGTATATTTCATTTCACTACATTTCTGTCAAGGTTCTCGTTACTCGTTACCTTGAGTTCTGAAAGTGGGTGTTACTGTCTCATTTTTCTAAAAAGTGATTGGTTTTTTAGCAGATGACAGCCTATCAGAAATCACCAGTAGTGTTACGTCACGTCTGTAGGCTGTAACACTGCAACGCCAGACAAGCAGCAGTTAGCTCACGCAACTTTGAGAACCAGCTTCTGCTTAAGATAAATAAGGACCAAGCTGTGGGGTGGCCTGGGGTGGCCAAGCACCGCATCACGGTCATCGATATTTTTTTCCTGCACTGCAACGTTTCTACCCAGGCACTTTTGCTGCACACACACTTTTGCTGCGCGCACTCATTTCAAATATTGTTGCGGTGTGTAGGCTAAGTGGCAATAAATCAACAATGCAGTGAAATATGTACTTTTAATACTTAAGTATTTTTGGAAATAATTACTTCAGTACTTTTACTTAAGTGGAATTTGACTGTATGACTTTCACTTGTATTGGAGTAACATTTAACTAGTGGTATCTGTACTTTCACTTAATGAAGTTAGGTACTTTGTCCGCCTCTGGTCCTGGAACGTCATGTTTTGAACATCAGGGCTGAAACATAACATCTAGAATGTCAGGTCTGGAAAGTCAGGTCTGAAACTTTAGGTCTGGAACTTCAGGTCTAGTACTTCAGGTCTGGAACTTCAATTCTGGAACATCAGGTCTGGAATATAGGGTCTGTGATTTTAAGTCTGGAACACCATGTGTGGAACTTTAGGTCTGGAACGTAATGCCTGGAACTTTAGGTCTAGATCATCCAGTCTGGAACTGTAGGTCGAGAACTTCAGGTCTGGAATGTCAGGTCTGGACTTTTAGAGCTGGAACTTCAGGTTTGGAACTTCAAGTGTAGAAGTTCAGGTCTGAAACTTCAAGTCTGGAACTGCCTGCGGCTCTTTCTGTGGTCTGTTTTGAGGGTGTTTGCAAAGAAAGTGTGTGAATCTCCAAAGGGAAAACTTTTCTCTTCTCTCTCTCTCTCTCTTTTTCACTACCTCTCTCTGCCGTGTGATGTAAGCATGCGATTTTAGGTATAAGTGTGAAACAAGACATTTCCGCTATCAAAGAGAGCACACAGAGTTTCTGCTCTCTCTTCTTTCGCCCACCTCTCACTGTCCCCACATTTCCCACCACTAGCCCCCCTCACTTCTGCCTGCTACAAGTGAGTGACAAGGCAGAGCTGAGAGTAAAACTTTTTAAAAAGAGGAGGGGAGTCCCAGTGTCCCCGTCTTCAGCAGACGGAGGACATTTAGTGAAAAAAGAAAAAAAGAAGATGCAGATGCAGAGTGGTGTGTGACAGGCTGTGACTGGCTCTAACACCACAGCCAGGGCCTGGGGTAATCCTACACACTCTCTAACTTCTCCAGAGAGAGAGGGAGGAAAAGAAAGGGGTTGGAGAGAGAGACTAAGGCTGTGTGAGAGGATGAAGGGATGAAAGAGTGCGGATATGGACAGTATTAGCACATTTGTCCTTTCTGAAGCCGTACACTTGATCCCTGCTGAGCTCTGGGGCTGTGTGTTCAGAACTACATGTTTTAAGGGATTTTATGTTTCCAAGGCTATGGTGCATGCATGTGTGTGTATGCGTATGGTGTGTGTGTGTGTTGGCTTTTCATACCAACATAATGCAAACTTTGTAAAAACTTTATTATTAACTTCATTAAGTGAATTATATATATATATTATTATTATTTTTTTTTAAATAAATATACATACAAAAACTACATTCAAACATCAAAATACCCAAAACAGCCAACATGAATGGTTTAGAAACTTGAACAAAAGACCACAGCGCAGATATTTGACTTCATCAACATGGAAAGCCTTAGATTATTCTTACCTGAAATTCAGGTACTTTGTCAAATAGGCGGCACTGAGGCAGTGGACCGGCAAGCCTCTGGATGGGCTGTGCAAAAGGCAGATATGAGGTTTTGTTCTGACAGTAACAAGAGAAGATTGTTACTGTTTTTACGTATTATATGTGGGTATGTATATACTACAGATGAGACATTATTATTGTATGTCTATGTCTTCTTGAGGGTGAAGTGTGTTGTGTGTTTTCGTGGAAGCCTCTGGAGTGTATGTGTGTGTGTGTGTGTTAAGGCTGAAGAACTGTTTGTGTGTTTAAGTGGAAGTCTCTAATGTTTAAGTGTGTTTGAGTGTCTGTGTATGTTTGAGTATGTGTGTGTCTCTGTGTATCTGGGAGAGTGTGTATGTGTGTGTAATGTGTGAGTGTGTTTGTGTGTATGTGTGATTGTATGTGTGTGTCTTGAGGTTGAAGAACTGTTTGAGTGTTTAAGTGGAATCCTCTGATGTATGAGTATGTGTGTGTGTGTGTGTGTGTGTGTGTGTGTGTGTGTGTGTGAGTGTGTGTCTAAGAGAGGTGTTTATCCTGAAATAGCAGTAAATGTGGGTTAAGTCCTGGGAGGGGTCCTTCTTCTCAGATGCGATGGACAGGCTCTGGCTGTCAGTCTGCCACTGTGAAGACAACATGACTGCCGGGGAGAAAAACTCCAAGCCTGACTCCTACACATCACATACATCCTCCTCACACCCCCTCACACCTTCACACACCTCCACACACTCCATTAGACCCCCTCTCGCTCCCTTAACGACACAACAATGGTGGAGAATGCGGGCATCTACAACCCATACAGCCACCGGAGAATCATTTACATCAAGACCTACGGGCAGGACTCCATCTAAAGAGACCTGCAAAGGGAACTCTGAAGTTGTTCACCTGTTCACCATGTGGAGTTGAGCTCATGCCCATATTAGGAATGGGTTCTGGTTTTCTCTATTGGAAAACAAATGCCGTATATCTCAGCCCGGTAACTATTTCTGACACGTCAGCGGTGGAATTCTCTCTTACAGTTTATGACTGGTCGACCCAAAACCGTGTCCATGGACTCAAACAAGCAAAAAGCTTTTCTGTCAGAGTGGCTTTTTATTATTGTTATTGTGGTCTTTTCTTTTTTACAGTCTTGTTTAAGTTTTTTATTTTTTTTTCCTGGCATTCTTTGTGTAATTAAAAAACCCAAACCAGCTCATTTCCTGGATTACCTTCATGTTTCTCACAGTGTTAAAAAACTCCCACTGAAAATTCATCTTCAAATAGACAGTTTACTCAACTTCTCAGTTGTTCATTTGTATTTTATTTTTTTGCATGAACAATAAATAAAAAACAACTCTTTCCAAACCCGTCTGTTGTGATGGTTGTGATAACTGCAAACGCATTTGTCCATTGCTTCACATTCACATGTATCCATCAACTCGATCTGTATCAGTTGACACATTCATTCATACTGGACTGATAGGGGGTGTTTTGATTGCAGGTGGTCTGGGTCTGAGGGGTTGGGATGATTAAAAACTGTGTAATTGCAAAGCCATCCAAAGGACATCTGAAGGGAGCGGGTGAGGTTTGTTTTTTGCAGCATCTCCAAGGACTTTGGTCTGAACTTACCAGTTTGTTCCGCATTTCAGCCCGGAATGCTCTTTGAATGAGACACAATATGGCAGAGCCAATCAAAACAGAGAGCATTTACATATAACTGGCACAATAGCACAAACGGTCTGTATAAATCAGGGACACAGATAGCATTTTTAATGCGGGGGGATGAATCGGCGGGGGGCGGGGCTTGGGCCGTGACTTGGGGGGGGGTGTTTGAGGAGGCAATGAGGCAGCTCCTAGGTCTCAGGACCCCAGAACAATAACACAAGACGTGCTACTACGAGCTACTTGCTCGAAGAGAACGGTAAATGGAGTGGCATGTTCAGGTTTTCGATTTAAGATGTGCAAAATAAAACGTTTTAGACCCTAAATCAGGAGTATGAGTTATACATCACTACATCATCTGTGCTTCGGGGGGGGGGGGACGGATCGAGGTCTGAGGAGGACACATCACCCCCCACCCACCAACCCCCCTAATGTGACTGCTGCCAAACAAAATGAACTTCTGCCTTGAGCTGAGCTGAGCCACTGAGATTGAGAGCTGAGCAGCGAAAGGAAATAAAGTGGGGAGCGGCTCTCACTCGATGGGAGTCGGCTCATCTGATACACTTACAAAGCATCGGCTCTTAGAGCCAGTTGTCGTGCACCTTCCCCCTCATGTAATGATCAAGTAAACATGCCCACATCTGATCATCGTGATCGAAGTGAGTTTAATCACGATCACTAATCGTGATCGTATAATCGCCCAGCCCTATTATTGCGTTTAAATATGTAACACAGATGTTAAATGCGTCTCTCTTATTCTCTCCAGCTAATTCTCAGGATCAGCATCACTGCAACTGAAAGTTAATACAGCTAATAAAGCTCATACAGGTCTACCGATTAACAATAAATCTCCTAGCAGTAATTTCCTTATCGACAAAATGTGTGTCCCTGTGATAAATCAGGTCTGGCGGGTCTCCTGCAGGTGAACCCCATGACGCATCTCATATCGGGGTGCCCCCTCCTGGGGCTCCTGCTAAATTCACAGCAACCTTGAGCCCTGTTAGGCATCTGTCTGGAGACAGGAGGGTTTAAAATAGAAAACGAGAGAAAAATCGATGTCTGGATCTTTGCGCTGCAGCCTCACTGGGCCGTAGGGAGTTAGGGCAGGATCTCCGAGTCACGCTGGCGCTGCCACGAGATTGGAGAAGCCCACAGCTGTCCGCAAGCACCACCAGCAACAAAAGGCAAGAGCAACACCACCATCTATACTGTTACAATTACCATGTACATTTCGTTTACATACTGTAGATGTGTGCATTATCTTCATTTAAATTCAAGTAAATCAGGTCTTCTGATTTTGACCAGTTTTTCTAAACCAACGCTGGAATTTAAGCCAGGGGTGGTATTCAGAAACTATTTGTATCCAAGGCCAACACACCCCACTTGGAATCATGTGCTCTGAACAAAAGCTAAACTCCAATGCACATCTTTAATCGCTTTTGCTTTTTTCTGAAGATCAATTAGTAATCTATTAATATTTTAAAGACCCAATAACTGGAAAAAAAAACAAATTGGGAAAAAACCATGCAAAGCCCTGCAAGTCTTTAAGAGTAGAATAATCAGTTTTAATAGATTAACTGTGACAGGACTGACATGACTACACCAATATTTCAACTGTGGCCCAGACATGTTTGCCAAAGGAGATATATCTGCATTTATATCTCACACTGGGAGTTTAACAGGCTAGTTGGTCTATGTAGGCAACAGCTGAATAGGCAAAGACCAGTTTTTCTGCTAATCGCAGAGTACTTGCAGAAATATTGACTAGGTTTGAGCCCATTTCACTGCAGACTGCACAAGGCTGTGCTGAAATACAGGTTTGTAAGTCAGACTGGGCAGGTTTCAAGAAACACTTACTCTGTTCAAGAAATGCTGACAACAACAAAATACATTAAGCGCAATGTTAGCTCAACCATGTCATGCTTACATTAAATAAACTGGAGTATTAGCAGGCAAACAAAATTCAGGAGTAATGTAGGCTACACCAAAATAGTGGATGTGTTTTCTAAAGAATAAACCTTTATGTCGGTTTGCCAGTGGACTAATGTTGCATTAGAGGTGAGATTCTGAGAGGTGTGGTGATTACAGCGATTTACATCATACAGTCTGGACTTCGTAGAGAAGACGTCTGAGGCTGAAGCGCAAACTCTTTGGCAGCACACATCTAAATCTGCTACAAAAGACTTTTCTCTGCTGTCCTTTTTTTATTTAACTCTAAGGACAACTAGCCAGCTATGGTTTTACTAGTGATCCCAAAAACCTCCCAATATACTCATTACTAAAATGCAAAAACACCTGCCTCAGCATTACAGAGAACAACAATATTTGTTAGTTAAGGATTATACAATAAAACAATTAATAAAAAAATAAACCAATAAATAGATATTTTTACATTGGACCATTAAATAACTTTAATTATAGGGCAAATCTAAGCATCAGTTTGATGCCGATCATTTTTTATATCTTCCAACACTGATATGATTCCGTTATCCTTGTACATGTCCTGTGACTGCACTACTTTATTTGCATTCATTTGTATACTATTTGTATCCTCCATTTCACCAAGACAAACTCCAAATACATCTTGGTTTACAAACAAAGTGATTCTGACAGATTCTCCTTTGACCAGCTCTTACAGAAAGAGATTATTTTTGAACACCAAAATGTGTAGTAATTGTAGACAGAATAAACTGGTGCTGAACTGCTTTTGCGGCTATGCACAGCAAAACAAAAATGCTACATCTTGTTAAGTGTATGAGGTGCCAGACAAAGACATTTTGAGGGTCACGATGAAAAGCTGTAAAGACGAGGGACAAAGACTGTGAAGTAGAAGGGGATCAGGCACGTGTGGAGGAGAAAAGGGGAAAGATAACGGGGACAAAGAGGTGATTAGAGAGAACGAAACGGGGAGAAAGGAGGAGAATAAAGCAAGACTGAGCGGAGAGAAAAAAGCTATAGAGATGAAATCGGAAAGAAGAAGAAAGAGCGTGAGAGAGATTGTGAAAGCGAGAGAGAGTATTCGAGAGACAGAGAGAGAGAGAGGACGTGTGTGAGAGGGTGTGTAAGTAGAATAATTATAGAGCTAGAGATCAATAAGGTTCCCACAGTGAAACGCTGATGTTTGAGTGGATAATGGATTCCAGCCTGTTCCAGGCAGCTCAGGCACATGCTGCTGCTGTAAAGCCCTCATTGAGGGGTCCATCCGGGGGGAGACACGGCTCAACAACCTTTCTCTTCCCCAAGTATCAGCACCAGCCAACACTGCACGTATAATTACCACATTGCATTCAAACAGAAACTCACAAGAAGTTAGCATGGAGCCACAACTCCCAAATTAAAACAGAGCTGCTATAAAAAGCTATATCGAGAAGCCATTACATTTACATATGCACCTCTCCTTACAACGGCACCTGTCAATGGGTTGTATATATTAAGCAGCAAGTGAGCAGTCAGTTCTTGAAGTTGATGTGTTGGAAGCAGGAAAATGGCCAAATATGAAGCCTGAGTGACTTTGATAAGGGCCAAATTATGACAGCAAGAAGACTGGGTCCTGACATTCATATGGATGTTACTTTGGCACATACCACCAACCTACACACTGCTGGAGAACACTCTTTCATGACAAAGATATCACCTAATGGCAGTGGCCTCTTATAGCACAGGAATGCGCCCTGATACACTGCATGAAATGGTTTAGGGAAAATGACAGAATGTGGACTTGGCCTCCAAAGTCGCCAAATCTCAATCTGCATCTGTGGAATGTGCTGGACAAAGCAGTTCAACCCATAGATGCCCCAAACTGTAACTTACAAACAAAGGCTCTGCCACCTATGTCTTCATGCCAGATGCAGCAGTACACCTGCAGAGGTCTTGTATAGTCCATGCTATATATGTTTCGTGTGGCACGAGGGGAACCCACACACAGTATTAGGTGGGTGGTATCCATCTTTTCAGCACATATCACTAGCCACACCCATTCATGCTGAGGTTATAAGTACTGTTGCAGCTTGGACTGCCTTTCTGAATGAGGCACAAGAGCAGCCAACTGAAACAGGCTGTTAAATTATGCACAATAACAAAAACAGGGCCAGATTTACCAAATTTCAGTATCAAAGTGTTCAGTCTATTCAGGGAAAACTTGCACGAGCAAGTCTGCTGATCAGCTGTCTAAACTACATTTTGTCAGCATGCTAATGACAACAGCACTTAGTCTGTAATTCACTGTGGTTAGTAAATATACCAACTTCGCCAGGTATATTTACCTCACTTTATTTTTTTTCTGAATTAAGGTCCTCCCACTTCAAATTTGTAACCTAAAGAACTGCTCAATGCAAAGTATCAGTGTTGTTATCAAAATACAGTATTTTGACTGACACCCAGCCCTATTTGTGATTGGACAAAATCATGGAAACTGCAAGTGGAGATAGACAATGATTTTGATGTAGGTCTTCCCAAATCATTCTGTTATAAAAGCAACAACATAAGAGCAGTAAGCAGTATCCAAAGATAGAACAGATCTGAACACCAACACTTTGGCATTTGCTTTTGCCTTTTAGTTGGATTATAATGCAGTGCACATTGACTAACTTGGAAAACAGGCACTAGTAAATGAGACTTAAGAACAAAGATAAAACCAAAACGTACAACAGAATTAAATCAGAAAATGCTTATGTCAAGTCTCAGTAACAACTGAGTGTTTGTCTCTCCAACAATGCCGGACTGTAATTGGTAGAGTTGCTGTTTATAAATCGTTTCTTTCCAAGGATAACACACAAAGCCTGGTGTAAGAACAACCCCCGAGCGCTGGATAAATGTTACATATCTCACTGTTGCCCTTCATCATTTGTTTTACTTCCAGATGTATTGGGGATTAGAGAAAAATCTAAAGATGTCTTCCACCAACAAATTCTGCCATTCATTAAACAGAGGTGGAGGCGAAGACATCCACCTTTTCATCCCATACAGAACAGGAGGCTTTTCTGTAGGAGTCAAATTTCACCTTACGCTCAGTTTTGAGAGGTAATATGATCTAGCATTCCAAGCAAAGAGTTGAAGGGAAAGGGTGGCTTACAGGCACTTCAGATGAATGTCATTCCTATGCACTCACTATCAAAAATATGCATTTACATTTCCACATGTGCAACAACAAATATTTTAGCTTAAACCAAATGCATGTTACTACATATTTACAACTTGAAGGTAAAAGAACCAAACAAATGAAACAAGAAGGGATTTCCAGCCTCAAACCAAAAAGTAACAAAACGAGTTTTCCTCAGCTCAACTTTGAGGAAAAAATAACAATAAAAACAAGTTGGCGTGAGTTCAGACTTGGAATGTTCCATTCGCTTAGACTGGACCAAACAAGTGGACTGAGACCCCCTAAAAAGTTTGGTCACAGTTTGCTTCCAAATGAACTCTGGTGCGGTTTGTCCACATAACTGCTTTGGTTTGAGAACTTTAATGCTGTTCTGGCATCTGCATGTGTATCATTTTTCCATAAGCTCTGAGTTAATATAGAACGGATGGCTAATGCACATTAACAAGTGGCTTCCTGTGTCTTATTGTTCTAGAACATCACAAGACAGATAAAACAAATTGAACGGAAAACCAGTGAGCTCAGGTACATCAGTGTGGCTCAATCTGGTGTAAAAGAAGCATCAATGACTATGCGTCCAATCCACACTACCCCCAACTCTCCATAACAGAAAATTTAAAACCTAACAGCACAAACAGCAGAACCATTTGTGACTCTGTAAATGTACCACTGTTAGTAGGAGAGAAGAGTCTCTAACATAGAGCAGATTCTGCTCTGCAAACAATAGCCTCCCACATCATGAGAGTTAAGGAAATTATTATAAAAACAGTTTAGAACAGGAGTGCATGTGATTAGACTGGGTCTCCAGGGAGTTTAGACTCCACTCACGTCCACAAGCGAAAAAGTCAACATCAAGACAGAAGTCATGTCAAGCTGGCAAGGCTTGTGTTATGACGGACACAAGACGCTCTGCAACACCGAGTAAAATGGACACGTATTCCATCAGACAGATGACTAAAACCCTTCAACTGTTTATTGCTGTTATTGATTTTTAGGGAAGATTCTGAGATCAGAATTCAGGTTCTCATTCCTGGAAGTGGATCTACTCTGTCAGACAGACGACTAAACAGCGTTGTTAATTATTACTTTTTTGGGAGACTATGAGATGAGTATTCAGATACGTATTCAGTCTGTGAAGAGCTGTTTTTGGAAGCACGTATCGAAAAAAGTTGAAAAAGGTGTCCTTGGTTTACAATCTATAGCACTTTAGGAGATGCATGTCTAGCTATGTTCGTTGTTTCTTGAGACAATGAATAAAACAGAAGCATATCTACTTCATCAGAAGGAAGACTTGGAACACTTGTTACTCTTACTCCTTGGGGTTGGAAATTTAGCTAAATCCTAACAATTCTACACATTAAATCTAATCTAAAATCTAAGAGTTCTAACAGAAAGACCATGCCACATATAAGCTCACGTTGGTTTACATGCTGTCAGCACTAAATCTAGTTCAACAGAAGTAATTTACACCTTGTAATGAAACAAGCAGATAAAACTATCATGGTGTCTACCACTATGTTTTTAATACGTTTTTAGTAAGTATTTAGGTACACTAGTGACTATTCAGGCCAGATCTGCAAGTCACATATCGGAAATGAGTCCACATCAACTGTTTTCCATCCTGGAGTTTCAGGAGAATCTTTTTCCACTCACATTGTAGCAAGTCTGTAGAATTCAGGCTACTCTTGGCTGTACTTGAGGTTCTAAGAACAAACAGTCCCCTCTCGCTTCTCCCTGCTCCCTGTCTCTCTAACCCTCTCACCCCCTGAGAGAGACACACACACACACACACACACACACACACACACACACACACACACACACACACACACACACAAAGGTGTTGATCAGAAAGTGAAATAAATTGCAAAGATGGCAGCTGGAGCCATTTCCTGTTTGTTCAGTGAGGTCATATGTTGAACCTGTCCTTCTCTGTCTCCACTCGTGTTTGTCCAACACAGCCCACGACTGTCCTCCAGGGAAAGTCTTAGCAGTTAAGAGCTTCACACAAACAGCCTGGCGTAAGCAGTCAGAGAACTGTGCCGGGTGACTCTTCCCTGAGGATGTCGCTCACTCTCTCTCCCTCTCTGTCTCTCCTCATGGACACTTCCGCAGTCGTGAATGTAATGCAAGGAAAGTTGAAAGGGAAAAGGGAAAAAAAACAAAGCGTTTAAGTCTACAGACAAATGGCAGCCGGCGACAATTCCCTCCCTTGAACACTTCTGTGAGGAGCTCAATAGAGGAAAGGGAAGTTCTGTCGGAATTGTGTTTTAATCTGTTTTTCTGCACATTATCCATTTTTGCTTCCTTCCCTCTGTTTTTCCCCTCAAACGCTCCATCCCAAAGCAATCAGAGGGAAAAGTCCCAATAACTCAGGAGGATTAAATGAAGGGTTGACCGATATGTTTTTTTTCAGGGTATATACTGATACTGATATTGGTAATCAAGGAGACTGATATACATTTGTAGTAAAAATAAAAACGTTGGGGTCAAATTTGAAAATAAACTCCAGATAATAACCAAATTCACTCCCGTAATGTTACTAGTTGTGGTGGGTTGAGACTCAGCATGACCAGCTCTTTTGTAGACTTAAACACTTTGTTTTCAAAACCAGTTTTTCCATGCTGATTTCAGATCCGCTTTCAGTTTTTTTTCAGTCACATCAACTTTTTGAATTATGAGTACTATTAGACTCGCAATAGACTTTCATGCGGTTTTTATTACACCGCAGCCACCAATCAAGTAACTGTTTCAATATTTTCAGTGTGAAGTCAGATAGGCGCACACTGTGGCATAGATATAATGATCA
>JBBPCY010000013.1:11483036-11513363 GCA_037974405.1 Brachyalestes nurse
GTGTGAAGTCAGATAGGCGCACACTGTGGCATAGATATAATGATCAGTGTCAGTCAGCTACCACTGTTTCTTCAAAAGCGCTTAGCATATGATTAATATATGGTAATTATACCAACTATCATGCAATATATAACTAGCTTCATCACAAAAACTGAATGTGCTAGGGAAAAACTAAACACAGATTTGAAATCAGCATGAAAAACACTACAAAACCCAAATAAACATGTCTGATGATTTTAACCTGTTGACCTGTGTTATTGATCAACAAACGATCTTGTTGACGCTTGCTACTGATTTCAAGTTATTGTCATGAGAGCTTGTTATTATGACCATTGGCTTCCCAGCCAACTCATAGGAACCAAAATTTTCATGTTCACAGTGCAGTAGATAAATAGGTTCCAACTGTACTGGCACCAACATTACTCACCGATCCAGCTACAGCAACATAAACTCTTTTATCGTGTTACAGTAACTGTTTATCGCTGCCATCAAAATTCAGTGTAACTGGGGAACTGGTAGGACTGGTCCAAATAAGTTAAACATTCAAGTGTTCATTCATTATGTCGGATTTCATTTCTATACACTGCATTCACTTGAAGGATGTTAGAAGAAATAAAACTTGTCATACCTCTTATGTTAGTAATGTTAAGTAATGCTAGTTAAAGTGCATAACTTCTCTTAGAAACTCAGCACTTTACTCTAAAAGAATGAAGCAAAATAAGTTCGTAAAGTGAGTGATATTAAAATGGCAAACAAGGTTTAAATAAAGTCAAATTCAGGCTAATGGTTTGCCACTAATGACTGTTAAACCCGTTTGGACCTGCACAGCCAGAAGACAGAGCATCCAAAATAGTAGCACAATTAATAGCAAAATCCAAACGAATTTAGTATAAATCAATGAATAAATTTACAGAGTCACTTGCCAACCAAAGTTATAAAGCCAAAACTGGCTTCTTGTTTTTGGTTTCTCCTTAAATGGTTGCTCCCAGTTGGAACCAGAAGCAGTTCTTTTCAGTGTGAACCAAATAATTTTACAGTTTACAGAGGAAGCAGAATGTGACAGAGAGTGCAATAAATAATTCTTCAGGGACAAAAAAGAAAATTCAGGGGTCAGCTGAGGAAACAAAGTGTTTGGTGGCGATTTGGTAACCTTTCTTCCGTTGTGCAATGTCCTCCATTGATGACGCATCCTCGATTCCGCTGAAACTGGTGAAAATCCAGGCTAGTTCAATTAATCCTGCTCGGTATTGCATCAGAGCCAAAGCACAATGTTCTTAAATTATATTTTTCACCGGCAAACTATAAAAAAATACAGATACTGATACCGATAAATACTAAAATGCTGAATATCAGCTCTGATAATTGGCCAGGCCAATAATCCATCAACCCCTCCATTAAATTTGAGACAGTCATAGCAGAGACAAATCAATAAATATTATAAAGCACTGCACTCTACATTGTAGGCTAACGCAGACTATTGCAGTTGTCTTTGTTAAACTCATTGTACTTGGTTGCATTTCCATTATTCAAAACACTTTGTAAAAAAAAATTATTTAATATTAGAAAATGATTTAATAATCCAAAAGAATCCAAAATGTTCTGCAATTTGTAAATTAATATTTCTGCCCACTGTATGACAGGGATGAGCTCACAGGGCCACATAATCATGACTCCTACAGAGAAGAGGATATTCTAACCCAAGGTCATGAAACTGGCACAAGTCTAGCAGTCGCTGTGGGTGTTGACTAGCAGAGCGTCTATATTAAGTGATAATAGGGGAAACACTCTCCCTTTTCCAAAAGGAAATAAGAATGATATAATGATTTCACAAGCCAAAACTCTGGCCGGATGAGCATTTCCTACATCAATACTGGGTTCACGTCAGTCCTCGGTGGAATCGTTTGGTTTCAGCATTACGCAGCTGAAAATTGAGTGGAAAAATGTTGTGTAGGAACTTGAGCTAACAGTCCATTAGAAACGGAAACTTTAATGAAGCACACAGTCCAAATGACTTATTTCAGATTCATATGTCAAAAGCTCAGCAAGCTGATTATATTTTTGGATATTTCAAGGAGGCTAAGTGTAGGTGTTGGATCATGTTATTGATAATCTTAAGCACAGTTCAGGCAGTTGGTGGCCTGACGGTTAGGGAATGCAAATGGAAGGTCGTGGGTTAGAATCCCAGGACTGCTAGTGGCACCGCTGAGGTATCCTTGAAAAAAGGCACCGTTCCAAGACACTGCTCCCCAGGAGCTGTGTTCCTGGCTGCCCACTGCTTCACTTGGTGGAGGACTTAAAATGCAGAGAACAATTTTGGGCTGTTCACACTGTGTGCTGTGCTCACTTTACATTTACACTTACAGTGTCATATCACTCCAAAGACAAAATTGTTGTTTCTTCGTTTCTTCTTTCATGAAAGTGTAGTAACTTTTATGCATCTGTAAACACCTTCTGGTGTGTGACATGTTGTGCAAGGGGCAGGGAAAAGTTTTACCAACAATCCCATAGCATCTCTGCACCTCCGTGTCTAGCTACACCTGTGTGTCTCAGTTATGTGGGCTGGCAAGTTTACGGGAGACGGCCTTTCACAGGCAACACCTCCCCTCACTGAATGCATTCTCGCCCTTTCGTCCTTTCTCTGGAGCAGCTATAAAATATGATCTAACCAGTTATTATAGTTTATTTAACCATTCTTCATGTTAACAAAACTTGCTACCATGCTCTGAAGCAAGACACCAACACTAGACACCACTCTCCCTCACGCACATTCAGCTAGTTTCACTTCACTTGCACAAAGATTCATTTGAATGTCAACTGGACAGTGGTCCACCCCCAACAATGATTTCCCATCCAAATTCCCCGTTTCAATGGAAAACACATCACATTGAAGAAGAAAAGCAAATAGTAATTCCCTAATCAGGCTCCCTTCAACAAAGCTGCACAGCAAGCTCACAATTTCTGAGCACACCGAACGATCCGAATGGCTTATTTGTATGGGGCACCTTGACATTACAGCTCAGTCTCAGAACACAAGCTGGATCAAAAAATGAATAGTAGTGAACCCCAGTATGTCTTTACAATACGCTGGATGAACAGGTCGTGAATAAACTAGGTTTCTGACACAGTTCACAGATGAACAGGTCGTGAATAAAGAGGTTCTAACACTTATAAGAACAATAATACACGTGAGCTAAAGAACATCATCCTCCTCCTGATTCACTTTTTTCAGGACCAAGTTGAGACCTGACTTATGAGTCACAAGACTGAGGCTGTTTTTTACATTTTTGTAAGCAAGTCTCAGCTAAGCCAATTTGAGGCTCAAGTCTGATTTATGTCATCCCCTCCCACAACTGCAGACTATATCAGCAACGATGTCAAATGGTGCCGACCATTCAAGCCAGGAACTGTTCTGTTTCTGTGCAAAAACACCAACAAGAAATGCTCAAAAGACCATTTCTGTCATGTTAAAGATTCATTTTTTCGTAGTAACTAAGTACGATTTGCAGATGATGCTATTTTTGCCAACACTCAGTTCCGTTCACTCACTTCACTTTCAAGTGTCTTAAGTTTTCCTAATTTTGGGAAGCCAGTCAAAATGAAATAATTTCAAGAGACATGAAGAAGCACACCTGGCTGCTTTTCATTACTTTATGACACACAACCAAACAGCAACCAACATTCAAAATCTCACTTTAATCTGAGACACAGCTAACAAAAAAGGGGGAACTGAGAATCCTTGACCAACTGAAAACTCTGAGAGGGGAATGTGCAAAACTCACAATAAGATGCACACACCCATTTCATAAAACGCTCCACCAAACGTAAAACACAAGACTCAAGGTTTAAAAGTGGCACTCTGACGCTATACGCGAAAACATGCTTCTGAGAAACGCCAAAATAAAACAGAGGGATCCAGTAAAGGATGTCAGGGTTATCAAGTAATCTAATCTTGTCTGGCATTCTCTCTCCTATGTCCATTTCATCACTTCCTGCTGTAGAATTCTTTACTGCAAAAAAATTACCAGGTGATTTTTTTTTTACCTCTACTTTTTACCTCTTCTGAATTTACATTTGGTCATTTGAAGATTTTAAAGGAGGCACCCGATGAAGATCCATAAGGAACCAAGGTACATCCTTGAAAGCCATTAATCCAAGTTCTATAATCCTCAATCCATTCTTCAAGCAAAAAAAAACCCAAACTGTTACAAAAGAATTAATAATAAACCATCAAGTTTCCCAGTGTAATTCAACTGGATATGAATGTCGGATTTCAATAGGGCTTTACCCGGCTCATCGTTATCTCCTGTGTCTCTCTTCTCTTGGCACCATGCTATGTGGTATCCTGTTGCTTTCACCCTTGTTGATGACAAACAGCTACCTAGTGCTCTTCAATGAGTCAGAGGTGAACACTGTATGTAAAAGAAATAACATCTGCAGTCTCTCTTACACTTCTACACGTCTTTCAGCATCGCAACTGCAAAAACGTCAGTGCAGATCACCCAGGGGCTTAAGTCAGTGACAGTATCGAAAACAGACAGGAGTGGATTAGAAGTAGGGATAGCATTTCAGAGCCTTGGGGGAGTTTCTTCAGAGCCTAAAATTGAGATTACCACCACTGAAGTATTTAAAAAAAAAAATAGATACATAGTTTGAAGATGTTTTTTTTTGAAGAAAACATAACTGATGTGAAAAAGTTTATTTTAGAAATGTGTGAAGAGGAATAGGAGCATGAAGTTAGTGTAAAAGTACAAGAATGTCAACGCCAGTGTGGCGGGCAGTATTAAGTTAGAAGCACATCCTGTCTGTCAGGCGCCTGCAGGCAGTAGGTTAGATTTCTGAGAGCTAACTGCAACGACTACATTTACATTAGAGGCTTATTGAGAAACACCATCTTCCTGATGTCACTCAACAATAAGAACAAGGGGCAGTTAAATGGCGTGCAGAAACTGATCATGAAAAAAGGCTAAAGGAACGAGGATGTTTGTCTCGCAATATCAAGCAATTTGTAATTACAGCACTGATAATTAGACAAACACTAACTGTCTAAAATAAAATGTATACAAAATGTAATCTTTTATAAAATGAGAATCAGTTTTTTTTATAAAACAAAGGGCCTAAACAATAAAAAATTCAGTATTTCCAAAACACCATTTGACAGATAAACCGTGGATGTGGATGTAAAAGTAAATAAAACAAAGCATGAGAATGGGTGCTTCCAGAAGGCTCTGTTTCTAAAGAGAGACAGGAGAACAAAAAAACGACTATCATGTAAAACAACTAGCCTAAACACCGACTAAGATATTGGACTAATCAAGTTTAATTTAGTAATCCTGACAGTCTTGGAAGAGTCTTGTGGAATACAAAGTGCCTGTTTTAGAAAAGACCCAGCCATAAGGGAAGACCAATTTGTTCCAGGTGGATTGCCCCTGCTGTCGTCACTTTGGGGAGAAAAGTGGGCCAACAGTGATGAAGAATTCGGCCATAGACCCAAAAGTGTTTGAAAGACTTATCAGAAAAATAAGTATGCTTCAAAATGTAAAATGAACCAATGCCATGGAATCAGTGTAGTGAAATTTAGCAGGGAAGAGCGTGGTTTGGCCGGCGCTGTGGCAACACGTGCCAGTCAGGGAGAACACCATCGCACTGCTGAGAGCAAGCGATTCATTTAAACATGCCCGTCTGCCAACCGCCCAGGAAACCTGGATTACACTCAGTGGAGAAAGAAAGGAGAGGAACAACGTGCATAAGAGCGAGACAGGAAGAAAAGGAACAACACTGGGTAGAACTGTATCAGTATCACTAAGCCAAAATTTGCCATACTGTTGCTGTTGGAACAAAACCTTTTATCTCCAGACCAGCAACTTTACAGGAGCAGGAGAAGCACACTGTTGTCTTTCAATGCATCGTAAAAAGAGTTAATCTGAGCAATTGTAGACCATTTCTATCGGTTCAGTCACCACTGGGGTGGGGGTAAACAATAAAAATACAAAAACAAAACTACTTAAATCATAGTAACAAATATTTTTAAAAGACAACAATAAAGATCAAAGGTTTTGTCCTAGCAGTGACAATGTATCCCTTCTTGAGCTCACGAAATGCATTTTTGTGAAAAGACGTGACTTATCCTGAGTGAATTACACTTGGTTTCTTGGGGTTTCCTGGACCGTCTGATTGATTTATGGTTGTGCATTCAAGGGTATGTTTCTATAGTATTTAAGGCTAGTAAATCAATCAAATCAAATCTTCAGGGCAATTTCTATTATTCACTGTATCTTTCAGACTACTTCACTTACACTCTCAAAAATAGAGGTGTCAGAAAGGGTTTTTTGCACAATGCCATAGAAAAAAAATAAACAAATGTGCCAATCTAATGGGACCCTCAGGGATTCCCACATATCCCACGTTTTTGCTCTATGCCTATGTGTTGCGAGTTGGGTTGAAGCAAAACAACTGCCTGAGGACAGATTTTTTTGAGAAGTGTAAAGTTTCTAAGAAAGACCTTTGAACCACCAAAGAAACTTCACATTATGTGAAAGTTCTTTAAGGGTTTACAAGGTTCTCTTCACACTCATAAATCTCTTGATTCTTTAGGGAACCAAAAGTATTGGGACACACCCCTAAATTATTGAATTCAGGTGGCCCCTTACTTCCAGTGAAGGGAAATCTTAATGCTTCAGGCTACCAAGACATTTTGAACACCACCATGCTTCCACTTTTGTAGACACAGTCCTTTTCTATTCCAGCTTGACTATGGCCCAGTGCACAAAGCAAGCTCCATAATCCATGATCCATGGTTAGAGGAGTGTTCGGTGTGGAGGAACTTGACTGGCCTGCACAGAGCCCTGACCTCAACCCCATCCGAGACCTTTGGGATGAACTGGAACGGAGATTGAGGGTCAGGCCTTCTTGCCCAACATCAGTGTCTGACCTCATAAATGCTCTGCAGAATGAAGGGCCACAAATAACCACAGAAACTCCAAAATGTTGTGGAAAGCTATACAAGAAAAGTCTAAGCTGTTAATATAGCTGCCAAGGAGGGACCAGCTCCATATTAAAATCTATGTATTTGAATGCAATGCCATTACAGTCCCTGCGGGTGTAAAAGTCAGGTATCCCAACACTTTTGTCCGTAAAGTGTATATAAGTAGAGATATAAGAAAGACGTAGGATGTACAGTCAAACACACGGTCTTATTTTGGGGAACAAAGGGCTCACTGAGACGTGGCTAATGTCTGCCCTGAAATGCCCCCCACCACCGCACCAATAGCACAAGGGTGGAGCACGCTGGAAAAGGAATAAGCTTGGTTGGTTCTGTTTTGGTTGTTAGGCTGGGTCGACTTGGGTCGTCCAGGCTGGGCACATATGGTCGAGCCCAGAGCACCAGCTCCTTGCTTGTCAAGGGGATATTTTAATGACAGGGAAACGTCAAAGAAAACTCCTTTTCCCTCTCCCTCTTTCTGACCACTTCCAACATCAAGCCGAGCGCATAGACGCTCCATATGGGCCATTATGGAGAGCCGTTTTGCTGTTGGCCGCTCGCCTAAAACAATCATGCATGCATATGCACACACTCATCTCAATGTGTATGCTTTCAGCACGTCCTAGACACACTAGACAAAAACAAAAAAGTGAGAGAGAAATAGGCCTTTGAATGTTTGGCAATGTGACCAGAGACAGTCTATTTACTCGTCTGCCTCGTGCCAAAGCTAGAAAAAAAAAAAGGAAAAAAAAAACTTTTATCCTTTTGGTTTTGGGGTGTTATGTACACACACCTTAAGCATACACTGGATTCGCTTCAGCTGGCCGTCATGTACAGACTTCCTCTGGCAGGAAGCGAGCCAGTTTTGGCCCCGACAAAATGAGATACAACATTAGAACATGGTATCTGAGGGAAAAAAAGATGTAGAAAACCAATGTTAGTGGTGCATCGCCTTTCAATAGCAGGGCTTACAAAGAGGAAAACCGGACTGAGCTAGATGGAGTCATTCAATTTTAATGTGCTGGATCTAATTTCACAGTATATAAATGTGAAGAAAGGGATAATACAAATATTTGCTATTTATCTTTAAAAGAGATTCAACAGCATCATTATGAAGCACGAATCTCACCACCAGCTATTTTACCTCATTGTTTTCTCCAGCACTTCTTCCACAACTGTGTGCACTGCCTCACAAATCAAAAGAGGTCTTAAGAGGTCGTTTCACACAGACAGATGGATAATGAAAGGTGACACTCCACTTAATACTTTGAGACAGCAACTTACTCTTTTCAAATCAGTCGCCAAAGTTGTATATAATAACTCCCAGCAGGAGGGTGATAGTCAAATAAGTGACAGTAAGAGAATGAATGGCTAGGATTGGAACTTGATATCACAAAATTTCAGGCATAGTTGAGATGTGCAAATGAAGAAGCAAATCCCTAACTGGCCAAACTAATTGAAAACAGAAAATAGCTAATATGTTGAAAGCGCTGAGGCATAATATACAATGCTGTACATCCCAGACGGACATAAAAACATCCTTCTCAGAAAAATGTCAGTTCATTTTTTCTAATAAGCCATATTTTATCTTAGAATTCATGGGAAAACTCAAGAGCTGTTGAAAATCCTTCACTGCAAAGGAAGAAAGAGGCAAGCCTTTGTCTCTCTGACCTTTTAACCTCCTACAGTCAACTTCTAAAATATCTAACACATCTATGTTGAAGTTTATTTGTTTAGGTGTGGGTAATATAGTCAAAATTCATTACAATACTTGAAGGCATAACACATGATATGCATTGTGAGATTTCATTTTTGTGAGATTTGGTAAAAAAAAAAAAAGAACCAGAAATAAAGCAATATTTTATTTAACTATTTTCAACGTTTAACACACAGAGTCATTTGAATGAAACATGCAGCTGGTCAGTTTTATTTAAAAATTCTTTTATGATATTCACAATACACTGAGAACTACATATAGTCATTCCACCGCCCGGTCCAGGGGTTCTGTGTGAAGGTGGAATAAAAAAGGAATTATCTGGCTGAAGCGTCGCCTTATTCTAAAACAGTGATAATCTTCTAATTACTCAAAGTGCTACCCTACAGTGCTCGCTTTAACCTTACAGAATGAATGTAGGCTCTCATTGCAAATCCTAATTCTAATTTTGACCACTACCACACAAGCTGTAATTGGAAGTGTGGCCTTTTTGCTGAAAATGAATCATCTACTTGCGCAAGGCTCTTTAGTTAAAAAAAAGGTGATGAGCATTTCAAGTAATTTTGTGGTTGAATGCTCAAACATAAAAGAAAAACTGAGTAATCGATTACTCAGAAATGAAAAGTGATCAGTCTGACATGTGTGTGAAACTTAGTGTGCTTTATTACAGCTTTAAAAGAAACATAATAATACATATATAATAAACGTAAAAACATATGAATAGAATAAATGAATCAAACAGTAAAGTAAATACCCTTTAATTTGCTGGCTAAATGTCAGCTAGGCAGCAGTAACAAGCACTTGTCGGTTGTGCGCTCTCAGTTCTGTTTGAAGCAGTCAGAAGCATGGCATCACTAGTCAAGCTGTTGTTTACAGAAGTCCCTGATTCATCAAATACTCTTCTTAAAGAAGGCTTTGAGGGAATATTAGAGATAGAAAGTCTAAAGGCAGAGGACTGAGACCCTCTATGGATGAACTAGCCTCTCAGAATATGACTCTTGCACCCTCGACAACTCATCCCCTCTCTTTCTTGAAAGAGAAATGAGCTGAAATGAAAAGATGACTCATCCACACTGGAGGAAAAGGCTACAACAAAGCAGCAAAGTGCACGGGGCCAAGCATTGCATGGACACTGTCAACCCCATCACGCTGGGTCCACAGGACTAAATGTGTCATTGGTCACCTCCTGTCCTTCTGTCGTGAGCCCAGCCATGACTTGCTCATAGGGGTGTAACAATATATATACAGTATATCATGATGCAAAAATGTCACAATATGTATCGTAGAGTGTTGGTATCGTAGAGTGTGTACGATATGATGGCAGTTTAACCCTTTAAGCGCCCGGGTTTTTGTTTTTTTACTGGATTTTGACATCAATATTTCAAAAGCTTGTGGCTTAAAAGGGGTTAAAGATAGACTTACTGTAAATTAGAAAAAAATTGGGCATGACCCAAAGTTTATGTGGGGTATAAATAATTTGCATATTATCACGTCATTATGACGTTTTTACATCAACAGACTCATCAAAGCACTTGATCCAGTCCTGATACACTTCCTCGTTTCTCAAATAAACCCAGCCACCATTATCATTGCTATTTCCAGCCATATTCTGATCCAGATCGCCCCTGCTGCCTCCTACGTCTCCCAGCTCTCTCTCTCTCACACACACACACACACACACACACAAGAAAGTTGTTGAAATTATTTGAATTTCAGTTTCATTTTTAAATTTTGTTAAAAAAATCGTGATACATATATATCATGAACCCAGCATCGAGATACACACCGTATCGTGACCTGGGCATATCGTTACACCCCTACTTGCTCATACAGAACATTGTAACAAAAAGGCCCGCCGCTTGCATTAGAGTGATCTGCACACCAAACACAGCTTTCAAGCCCCAGTTCATATTTCATACTTCTTAGCTGATGACTCTATAGATTGTAACCAAAAAGCCTTCAAAAGAATCAAACTGAAATAGCTTTCCAGTGACACAGTATGAGGGGGGAAAAGAAGAAAGCAGTCAGACGTCTCAGAAATCTCCCCTGACCTTTAGCCCACTTGTGATCCTTAACAGGGGAAGAGAACTGGAAGAGAGATGCGAGAGACAGAAGGTGTTACTGATACACTGTCTGTGTCATATCTGCGCTGCCATCTGGTTTCTACGTGTTGTTGTAATGAGACAAAAAGCATTGCTTTCATTTCTGCTCCTCAGTCACCTTTATGCTTACCGGCCTTCTTCCCCCTGTGTTCCATCCCTCTGCTGATGGTAGAGAAAGACACGCTAGGAGGGGAAAAACCCCATCTGTATCTGTCTTTTAATGAACCTGCCTACTTCTCTGAACTCATCACAGGCTCATGTGAGTCTGGATCTGCCCCATCAAACTGTACAACAAATAAAATACAATTGGTGCAATTCTTTCTAATAAAATATACAAATGTGAGACTAGTTACATAGCAAAACAATAAAAAACAATAAAGCCAAATTTTGTATTATTTTTGTTAATGGCCAAATGCTTTACTGAGTAGCAAGCAACAATCCTAAGAAATGAGGAAACATGCCTTCTCCAATATCCGTCCTGCCAGAATTTTGCCAACTATGTTTGGCTGAGCCAAATATTTTCATTCGTTCAGTAGCTCTGATACTCAGGGAGGAATGTCTCGCGTTGTGGTGCCAGAAAGAGAGGTGGAGTTATAATGCTGTCAGTAAAGCAGTTTGTAAGTAATGCTGAATAAAGATTCTGGTCAAAACCAATCAGCGTCCACTCCACTCAACTGTGTGCTGAAACTGAGGCAAGTCAAGACGTTAATGTGGAACTAAAAAGAGCCGGGAGACAGCATTTCCCCTAGCTGAAACATGAGTGACCTGTTTAGAGAACTTTAATTTCTCATATCATTGTGCAACTGAACCGGTCTGGTTATTTTTGCATTCAGCAGAGGGGACAGCGGAGCATTTCAAGTGTCAGGCACACATCCCACCAAAAAAGGGTAAAGTGACCAGCATGAAAAACGGCTCACTTCCTCAGTGGGACAGCACTCTGCAGCCTTGCACAATTCCTTACTTTGAAGAAATGATGGCTCTTTTTTTGTTGTCTGGCGACGTTCCTTAGACTCAAATCTATAATTACCAAAAGAAGTCCATTTGTAACAGGAAGAGAAGCTTAGTGAAATCTGAAGCAAGGAAGCAACATGATTAAAAACAAATGAAAAAGAATGGCCTCAAATTGATTGGTGTTCTTTAAATGTTAACTGCACAAAAAAAGCACAGCCTAAGGTGTACATTTGAACAAGCGGCTGGATTTGG
This sequence comes from Brachyalestes nurse, assembly GCA_037974405.1. Lineage (NCBI taxonomy): Eukaryota > Metazoa > Chordata > Actinopteri > Characiformes > Alestidae > Brachyalestes > Brachyalestes nurse. The sequence continues at coordinate 11,495,035 of JBBPCY010000013.1, forward strand.
CAGTTGTCTTGTTTGGTTGTTGTAATAAGAGCCTTACACAATCTCCTGCTAGGCTTTTCTCTTTGCTGTGCCTGCGCATATTAAAGCAGGGCAAATTGTCACAGTACGAAACAGTCACCGTTTTCAGCTGCTACGTGAATCCATATACGCAGTTATGCAAAAGAAAGGCCCCTTCAAATCCTCCGGCCCCCCTGAGAGCACACGCTGTCAGTCACAGACACTCCACAACACCAAGGCCCTCGTCTCCAGCCAAAACAAACAATTCATCAACGTGGGGCCGTTTTCCTGTCCCGGAGAATTACAGAATGAGTGTGTTTCTAGTCAGATTCCTTTTTTTCTTGTCTACTGAGGGAGACCTGTCCTGTGAGGCTCCAAATCACATCAAGCTTTATCTCTTCAGAAACTGAATGAATGCCATCACTGATTCTGATATTATTTAACAAAATGGGTTGTGTTTAGGCATACATGCCTTACAGTTCAGGACATAACACTTCACACATTTCGTGTTAAACAAAGACAGAAATGCTAAAGTTAAAGGAAAACAAACAGGCTTTTTTGGAACTAAACATTGAACTAAACAAGGATCAGATGAGGGTAAATCACCACATGTTTTCTGAATGAAACATCCTGGATGTAGAAAAAAAAATATGTATTGAAAACTGCTGACACTGAAGAAAGAAAGTTCCCTTGACTGTGCTGTAATCGTAACCAACAGCCTGGTGCGAGAATGAGGAAACTCTGAAATGAAAGGGCACGGCAAACAGTGCTCTTCTCACAAGTTCTTTTTTTCCCTCCTCCTACCTAAGCCAAGCCAAGGCAAACACAATGGAGGAATTGGGATTTCTGTCCAGTCTCCCCAGCGCTTCATAAAACTGCACGAGCCCTTTCCCCCCCACTCATCTTAATTCCCTTTTTGGCTTCAAGTGATAATGACAATCCGATCCCCGAAGACAAAGCTAAGACCATTCAAAACATACCAAGCTCACATAAGTAAATAATGAGTCTCGCTTCCTTGGTATGAGGAACATGAACCCCACATTTCACTTCAGATGGAGGTCAGTCAAACATCAGTGAGTCAGGCTGCCAATCACTCAAACTGGGATGGGCCTTGTCTGGTAGTCTAAAACATTTTCACGGCTGAAGTCAAACTGACAGACATCCTCTTGCATCACCACTGTAGTTCCTGCTGTATCTTCACTGACAAATACAACATACATGTGTCTGGTGACGTAGCTTTATATTGTGAGCCCAATTAAACCATGGAGTTTCATCCTGTGAACTTTGTGTGTCTGGCACTAGACACAGAAAAAGACCTAACAGCCATATTCCAAAACAGGCACATCTTGAAGGAGGACTATAATGGCCTTCCACATCAAATACATTGGACCCAAACCTTGTATCTACCAAAGCATCGTATATTTAGGGGAACTTTTAATCTAAGTGGATGTAAATAAATTAATTTACTAATTCTAGACATGGTCCATGCAAAATGCTCACACAATGTGAAAAGGAAGCTGGAGTTTTCAAATCATGTAGCAAATGTGGAAATAGAAACTTTAAAAAACTGAGAAAATGGAGATACACTGTCCTGATCTAATAGTGACAATACGCACCATTGCAGCCTTATAACTGAAACAACACACAGCTGATGCAACATGCAGCCTTCTTACAGTAGTTGGATGGCTTCCTTTTTTTTCGTTCTGACTTCGTCAAGTTGTGTTGTGAGGTGAGAAACAAATTTGTCAATGGGGGGCCAAAGCAGGAGCTGTTAATAGCTTACCTTTGCTCAGGTCACTGTATGAAGGGGGAGAGGGCAGGATAGGGGTCAGATCGGCACACATACCAGCCTTTAAACTCTACACCATCCCCTTCTCTATAGTCTCCTTGCTGATTCCACATCTGTTCTCTTCTCTTTTACTCCTCAGTTTCCTTGTCCCCTCTCTCTCGCTTTCAAGCTCCCAGACCATCACCTTGATAATAGGCATTAGGGAAGGGTAGAGGCCCCATGGGAATGTTTCTCTTTTAAAACAGTTCACCTCTTTTTCTGCAAGGGCAGACTTCTGCCATAAACACACACACACACACACAGACACACACACACAGACACACACAGACACACACACAGACACACACACACACACAGACACACACACAGACACACACACAGACACACACACACACACACACACACACACACATCACTGTCCCTTGCAGGTAGCCTTTATAATACCTTTGTAGAAGACAAAATGGGCTGAATGTGTCTCTTTTCAGTGAACACCACACGCTCAAGGAAAGAACAGAAAACAAAACTAAAAGGAAAACAACTACGATCTGTTAAAGCAAAACTTGTTCCCCGAGGGCATATCGTGTTGGAACAGGTGATAAACGTGCTCATCGTTTCAGATGATTCAGAAACGCCAATTGCTTTTCAGCCCTGGCTAGAACTTTTGCAATACAGGCACAATAAGGATTAAAGCTCATCTTTGGTTTATACTTTCAGTAGAAAAACGGAAACATTCAGTGGTGTACTCCAGAGATAAGTGGAAATTCTTAAGGTTCAGTTACTTTGCACAACTCATTAAATTAGACGGCAAGGCAAGAAACCTTTTCTTCTTCAGCTTTACGAACTTCAGCTAAAACGAATCAACGACAGACATTTTAGTGCAGTAAACGTTCTACTCGTCTGGATTAAATTACATAAAATATTCATTTGAATTATCGGTCTAATCTAAAAATCTGCTCTATGCTGATATTTCTTAAGCAATTATTTACTGGTTCCGATATCTTTACTTCCCAGAAAAAAATCTCCCTAAAATCACAGAACCCCCACTGAAATCACACACATGTGTCTGATTTATGAGTTTTTTTCTAATACTTCTCAAAATCCAATTAAACATGAGGGACACATGGAAGAGCTATCAACTGTTCTGTTTCACCCATTATCTAAAACCTATAAACAAGGTTAAAAAAGGGTCAAAGTGCAGGTTTAGCAAGTTACCACTTTATATGCACAACGAAAAAAATGAAGAATCTAGCCTTGCTTAAAAAGAGAGAAAGTTTTTCCACTGATTTGAGTTAACCTGATGCAAATGCCCTGCACTGATGCATAAAGGTTACTGAAATTAACTAATACCCCCCCCCCAAAAGCAAGCAAGCCAGTCCCAGGCTAAAAAAAGAAAAAGAGAATTAGAAAAACAAGCTTGAGCCATGATTATGACCCACCCTTTCTCCCATGGGCATTTTGACCAGTAAAACAGTTGGGGGAACCACTGACCCCCACTCAAGGCCAATAGATCAACTGCAAAAGGGGCAGCCTTCAATCAAACCTTCGGCCGTTGACACAGCAATACCATCTCTCATGCTAATGAAGCCTCCTTATGGCACTTTAATTACATTTACGCCACAATAAAAAAAATCACTAACACTACCCATCTACCCCTCCATCCAGCTGGAGGGGGTCAGCTTCAGTCACGAAATCAGACGAACAGGTGGCCATTCAGCCAGTTGTTGGCTTCTCTACTGACGAATAGAGGCAGTTCAGGTCTGCTGGAAAGCCCCCAAATGAACAGAGACCGCCAGCCCCCTCTATCCCACAACACTCCCACCTACACACACACAGTCTATCACCTACTGAGCAGATCGCATGATTATAGATTACAGTAGCAAAAGTAAATAAAAGTGATCTTTTGTGCTTTTAATACATTTCCAATGTTTTACAAATAGTCCCTAATCACTAGAATTATTAGTTCATTTATGAGCTGTTATGTCTGTGTTGTGTAAAAGGAGAGTGAAAAAAGGTAAAATTAGGGGGTGCCTCTGTGTGTGTGTGCACAACTGGATCTGGAGTGAGGAAAACAAAAGCTCCTGGGTGGACTGGATGTGTCCACTAGACAGCTGTCTGTCTTCTTGCTCGCTCTCTCCTATAAATCCCGTCCACGGGGCGCTTGCAACACATTTTCTTAAGCTTTGTCTACACAGAGAAAGCCAAAAAGCCACGGACCATATTCACGGCCAGACCCTCGGGGGTTGGGAGCCCTGGAGAAGACTCGGAGTGGGCTGTAGTGGAGCTTTAATGTCCTCACATGCACTCGCCATTAAATAATCATCGGTCCGCAGTGGCGAGGGCGACGGGGAAGCAGGGCTGACTTGGTAAACAACACTCGAGCCGAGAGAGCACGCACATGCACGCAAACACACACGACAAAGAGGGCTTTTCCTCGCCTCGGCACGGGGGGCTCCTCCCACATTAAACGGTTTAAGTAACAAAATGGGGGTCCAGAAACCAGACCCCCGATAAAAGGGGCAGCCAGACGCCCGAAGCCACTCTGCCAACACTCCGGGAGGGGAGACCAAGGGTCTCCCAAACAAAAGCAGGCGTGCACGAGCTCCAAGCCCAAATGTGATTCCTGCATGTGTTCTCTGAGTGTATCGCCACACTCCTGTAACGATTGTCTGTGTTTATTTTATTACAGACCACACAAAACGCTTTGTTTACTATCTGTTACATGTGTAGCCTCAACTCCCAAACAGGCGTAGCCAGACCCTACCAGTGATGGTTTCAGTGCAAAAAAACACAACAGAGCTCGGGGGACTGGGACTACAGTCACTTTAGAGGGGCTACAAGCCCAAATGTGATTCATGCATGTGTTGTCTGAGTTCATCACCACGCTCCTGTAACGGCTGTCTGTGTTAATTTTTATTCACCGTGGTACTAAAAGATCACCCAAAAGATTTTGCTTACTATTTAACCGGTACATTTGTAGCCCACAACTCCCAAACAGACGTAGTCTGACCCTACAGCGATGGTTTCAGTGCAACAAACCCACAACAGAGCTCGGAGGAGGGGGTACAGTCACTACAGAGGGGCTTCGTAGAAAACCACACTCATACTCATACACACACACACACTCATATACACACATTCGCACGTCTTCAAAACGGTCGCCATGAAGGAGAGAGACAGAAAGCAGGAGAACAACATCATTGGAGCCTAAAACAGCTCCAGTGGAGGAGAGAGACAGAGAGCAGAGCAGCGCCCCGTGGCTGAATCTCAGACTCACCCTGTCACAACAGGCGCCATCTTCCACAAACTCTCACCAAAACTCCAAGACTCGCGAGATCCCTTCTCTCCCAGAGCAGCTCTCCGGCGAGACGGCGCGGGCAGACTGGAGCTGAGGGGCGAGGGAGCCGGAGAGACAGGGGGCGGGTGGGTGACGAGGACGGAGGAAAGGGGGAGGGTGAGAGGGGGAGGGTGAGGGGCGGAGGGGGGGCGGGTGAAGGAGGTGGTGGTAGTGGCGCTGGTGGTGGAGGAGGAGAGGAGGAGGAGGAGAAAGAGGAGGGGGGATTGAGAGAGAGAGAGAGTGAGAGAAAAGGGCAGACGCCACAACAACAGGCGTGGGAAACTTCTCACATCTCGCGAGAGTCGGAAAACTCTCACCATAGAACAGAATGGAAGCCCGCTCTCCAAATCTCGCGAGAGCCGAGGTCGAGTGTACCGCATGGTTTGTGCTACGAGGCGCCCCGAGCAGTAAAGCTGTTCCCACACAGACTTCGACTTTCTGGCAAGAAAACTGGTCAAATAACCAGACCAGACAGCTCAGACTCTTAACTGAGAAAATATTTTTAGTGCTAGGTTAAAGTACACAGTCTAGTGTGCTGGTGACTCTATGTGTGTTAATTCGATGGAGTGTTCACCAAAGTAAATGTAGTTTTGTCATTAGAGGACACCATAAGGACAAAAGTATTGGGAAACACTTTTTAATTATGGAATTCAGGTGGCCCCTTTCTTCCAGTGAAGGGTTATCCTAATGATTCAACATACCAAGACATTTTGGACAACTGTGTTGACACAGTTTGATGAAGAGCCTTTTCTATTCCAGCATGACTGCCCCAGTACACAAAACAAGCTCCATAAAGACGTGGTTGGATGAGTACGGTGTGGAAGAACTTGACTGGCCCACACAGAGCTCTGAGCTCAAACCCACCCAACACTTTTGGGATGAACTGGAACGGAGATTGTGAGCCAGGCTTTCTCATCCAAAATCAGTGTCTGACCTCTGAATACAGAAAGAATGGGCACAAATTTTCACAGAAACACCAAAATCTTGTGGTAAGCCTTCCAAGAAGAGTGGAAGCTGTTATAGCTGCAAAGGGGGGCCAACTCCATATTAAAGTGTATTTATTTAGTGTCAGGAAAATCTGTTGGTGTAATGGTCAGGCATCCCAAAACTTTTGTCCAGATAGTGTAGTTCCCAGTCTCATATATCAGTTTATAAACTTTGATATGTACTTAGTGGTAAAATACTCAGAAAAGATTCCTATTATCATTAGAAGTTACTACACAACAATACAGAAGACTACACACGTATTAGACATTACTGCACAAATATTACACAGACACAAGTTCTACACATTATTACATAGATAATGTACAGCATTATAAATCTTATTTCTTTTTGGTTGCACTTCACTGAGGACCAATGTTTAGGAGACTTCATAAGACCTACATAAAATGTTCGTGACAACTGGCATAAACCTACATAAACATTTATAAAAACGTATTATGTGTTTATAAAGGCTGCTTTAGCCAATTTCACCAAACTGACACAGTTTATAAATGTCAGTTGTCATGAAATACTGAATCTTCAGTTGTCATGAATACTGATCTTCAGTTCTTTAGTGAAGTATCACTGATCTTTTTTGTTAGGGTAAGGCCAAATAACCAAAATCCCTATATCACATTTTATCATCTTTTTTCCAAGCACACTTGCTAGCTCAGCTGGCAGCGCAACTGAGCTCTAAAATGTTCGTTCGGTATTCATCACTCAGCTGTGTGATCCAGTTTGGAAGATTAACTGGCAACCTGACTCTGCAGATTTTCTACAGTCCTGCTCCTGACACCCACAGCACTCCGGTGCAGATGTGACGGGACTAGGCGCATCAGAGATATATCTTCATGTCTCCGATCTGGAGCTCCATTATTCATTTTTTATTACTGCTCTATAAGTCTGCCAGAGTCAGTTGGGGGGAGGGGGTAGGGGTGGGGTGACAGAGAGTGAAAGTGAGTGCTAGGGGGAATGGCAGAGTGTGATGGAGAGTGAAGAGGACTGGAACTGGACAGGGGCTCCGTGACCTCAAAGCCTGGAAAGAGGAAAAGGAGAACCTCAACCACTCAAAACCATTTTCCGCTCTTTTTTTCCCCTTCTGTTTTTTTTTATGATCGGAGGAAGACCTCCAGTTACTCACAGTTTTATAGGCAGCATAAAATTTCCAAAATCTTTCACAGATGAAACCAGTAAAAGGCTACGTGAGTGCATATACTAGAAAGCCCCCTGCCCCCCTCAAAAAAAAGGAGGCTCACTTTGCTTATGTACAGATTTAAAAATGGGTCTGAGTTCCAGAGTTTGACTATTGTATTTAATCTTTGACCCCAGATTGTTGTAAAACTTATAACATCTTTTATGGATACTCACAGACATGATTTAAAGTTTCCTCCCGGGGTCCTTCTTAACTTCCCTCGTCCTCGTATGTACAGCGTAGGGTATTCAGCATGCCTGCAAGGGGATTGGAAAAGTGTTGTCAATTTAGCCAAACAGTCACCTCGGTAACAGCCACTCCTGTTAGTGCCATAAGCTGTAGACTTCATGTTTTTTGCTCAAATGTGAAGCATTTTAGAATTCACTCCCTTGGTTTAGCTCCTTTGACTGACTTTAGTCTGGCCTTTTCTCTAACCCTCTCCCTCTTTCATATTCTCTTGTTGCTCTCTCAGGTATAAAACGATTATTTTTAATGGAGGAGACCCACCCCAGGAGCTCAATAAAGCCAGTGTGCGCCGCCAGTTCAAGCAATCACGACTAAGCCATGAGTGTGCCGCCTGTAAATCCACTGCCGTTGACTGCCTGTGCATTTGGCCAAGAGAAAGCTTGGGCTCAGCTCACCGGTTCTGATCCTGCGCGCCAACCAGATGTGATTTTGTCACTCCGACCCTCCAGTGCGGGCGGTAAGCTAGTAGCTTGCAGCCTTACGATATGCTGGCTGCCTGTCATGGCTTTTTAATAAGGCTGTTCACTTCATTTATTACATATTTATCATAATGGAAACAGGCCTCTGGATACTCAGTGAAAATGGAGGGGAGTGGAAGAGGGAAAAAGACAGAGATGTCCCAGAGAGAGTAACACAGAAAGTTGCACTGAAGCAGTACTCTCTAATGAGGAAGGAAATCCTCATTAGCGCTCTGAGGAGGTTTAAAGTTCTGTGCTGGGAGATAATATAAATCTTTCATTAGTAGGTCTTTTATCATCCGAGGGTGTGAAAATAGTAAATATAGCAAAAATATGTCTTGCAACAGTCTGACATTTCCTGTCCAGTGATGAAGGGATTTCATATGAACTTTCAACATCAAATATGAAGAACTACACAACAAAACAGAAGCACAGCTTTGACAGAACCTCTCTGCACTCTGTGGTCATAGGAACTGGTGCTAGGTTGGACAAGCATTATAGAGCATTTCTCGTTGAAAATGCCACACCTATGTTATTGTAGCCAGTCAAAACTAGACAGATACGCCACACTGTAAACACTGGTTCTTCATTCGGGCCTCAGAAATTAATTAATGTTGTTACAAGCAATGCATACACACATAAATAGTTTAAATAAAACAATACAAAGCAACATATTACAGTGTGAAACTGTAATCAATGTATCATTGTCGCATTTATTTTAATTTCACAAAACCAATAGCTACAAAAGACCCTAAAATAAGAGATAAATGCAAATGGTCACTTCTTATACCCAGAGCGAGAGGACCCTAAGATCAGATAAGATCAGATTTTTTTCACATAAGAGTCAGTGCCTCCAGGCATCACATGATGCTACTGACATTTTAGTGGGATTGGGTCGGGAGAATTTGGGCGGCTGAGCTTTCTGTGTGTGTGTGTGTGTGTGTGTGTGTCTGTGTGGGTGGGTTTTAGGGGGAAGCCCCAGAGGAACTGGAGGGAAGACAGTCTGACTAATGTAGAGGTTGTGTGGTCCTAAGGGAGAATGATCAGCTTTGAAAAAGGCTTGATGCCACCAGGTCCCAAGAATTCACTTCATTTCTTATTTATTTACACCATTGTACTGTTTATTTGGTGGCGCATCTGAGTGGCGCATCTGCCTAGCGATGGCCTTCTTATCGTGCTGTCCAATGATGTTGTGTTAGTGGCAGTTTGTAAAGATGAAGTGGCTTTCTCAGAGGAAGCACATACTAACACCCTAGATCTCAGCGTGCTAACACTGTGTGACTGGGAGAAACCTAGCTAGCACAACTAAACTGGAGAAATACTAAGCAAAAATCTTTAAAACGTATTAGGTTGTTAATGTGTCATGTATTTTTTTTTTACTGCTTACTAAAAACACAGTGCTTTGGATTTCAGACGTGCTCATGCTGCATCAAGTTTACATCAATTTAATTATTGCCGAAAGACAAAATTGTGTTATATTTCTCATATTTTATAAACGTGAAACTGAAGTACACAGTTGAATCAAGTAAATTCGTGTATTATTTCTTTTTAGAGCTCAGTTTATGTTAATTTAAAAAAACTACATATATACATCTAATATAGTACAGACCCCAACCTGGAATAGTTTGTTTGTGAATTAATATTTGAACCCACCACAATTGTTTAAAGCAGTATATAAAAGGGGGATTTAATTTGGTTCTGCTGTGTGCCAGTTGTAGGTTCGCGGTTTTGTAGTTAACACATCAGATAATGACAGTACTTGTCCAAAATATGCTCATGTGCCCAAAATGCAATACCTATAAACCAGAGAATCAATCAAGTGAAAAAGATCAGCCTCTTTTCATAAAGTCTGGAGCACTGGTTTTTCGTCCTACTTAGAAGCATAGCTCATGCAGAGCGGTTTTAATCATGGCAGTTTCTTTTGGAGACACCAGTCTCCAGCGCTCTATGTGGAAAACAGTTGAACGAAAATATGAGTGTGGTCTGGGCTTCTCTCTCTCTTTCTCTCTTGAGTGCAGCACCTCGGAGAGTTCAACCCTAGCCCTGGGCGCCTTCACGCTGATGCAAAAAGCAGCTTCAGCTGAGGGGCCAAACACGAGTTCCCCAAAAATAATGTAGCAAAAGACAGATATGTAAGATTTGGAGTCTGATGTTCTATGCTTGGTCAAGTGGAGAAGTCAGCAAGTACTGCTAAAAGGGAATAAATATCACTGTATCCACTAATACAGCTTTGATTAGGCAATGTTTGGTTGATGATTAAATTAGAAAGAAGCTCATGAATCAAATGTTTAAACATATAGTTGCCACTGTGACAAAACCTTGTATCTCTAAATCAATAATTGTACTGTTTTTATTCTAAACTAAAATATGTTTATATAGCAAGATTTTATTCCAGGTTATTTTGGACTGTTTCTGTTGGTCCATTCAGCAAGAAGCATCCACACAATATGTAAAGAGCAGCTGCTGTTTTCAAACAAAAGAAATAGTTTAGTTAAAAGATTCCGCTATAATGGTGACTACACAGTATGATGTTTATAGTTAAATTGGTGTGTTGAATATATAAGTCACATAGTGACTGCATTAAGAAAGGAAGAATCTTATGGTGATCAGTGAAGAGTTTTTTTTTTATCCCATCCATATATGAAGGTTGGCTGTGACACAACCACAACAGCCACACTTGCCAGAGATCCTTTCTGCATTGCCACACCCCACCTTACAGATATTGCATAATGCCACTGTGTGTGCGTGTCGCATGATGCCAAGTTTTACTAACATGCAGATTTCTGAGCCTTGCTTTGCACTATATATGGTTCCTCAGGGTTTCTTGCAGCTTTGTTCCTGTTTTGTGGCAATGACTTTCAACCCTATGTGTTAAACTTGCATTAGCACCAAACATCTGTCTCAAACAGCCTGCGCTACTGGTAGAGAACACGTTCAGCATGTTAAGTAAAGACTTTGTCATTGTCAGAGGAAGACATGTGGCCCCTCTGCTTCCTGTTCTAGCTACCCCTCTTTCACTGGGACTGGCCTGTCTGACTTGTGCTTCCGTCCATCTGTGGTGTGGCTTAACAACCAGGCGCTTCATTATGATGTCTAGCAGAAATTTGTCACTTCGTTCTTTGTTAGTGACAGCCCCGCTGGGGAAAACAAACAAACAAGAAAGTCCATGGTTGCAAATTAGTCAAAGTGGGTGTTAAGGTCAAGGAACAGATATGTATGGCATTTAGGAACTGAAGCCTAATGCACTACAAATGCCTTTGAGCTGTCATTGTAACTCACTCTGAATAAAGTTCTGTCAACTGCAAGATGTTTAATCAATATTTAAATTATTTCAGATTTGATTTTACTTACCATGCCAAAACTTCTATTACTGATACAAAGAAAAAAAGAGAAGAAACGAAATCATGAGTCAACTTCCTAGTATCTCGACGTTTCAAGTTTACCTCATGCGACATTCTTGACATGAAGGGAAACTGTCTTGATGCTGGTGCTGAGGTGTGATTTACAAAAAAAGAATGTCTCTCTCAAAGTGTCAATAAGTACTTTTAAGACATCGCCTTAAGTACTTTTAAGACATCGATATTTATTCAATTTCCAATGCAAAGCAAAAAGCTTAGTGTGTCCAAAGCATTTTGTCATGTGGCGCCTTGTATGTACACCATCAGCACATAAAGAGGGACTTGATATTCAGTTTTAAAGCGTTCTAGCCGAAACACACATAAAGGAAACTGAAGGAGACTGAGTATATACCCATGTGGGACTCTGTAAAGTGTGGGGTTTTTAGGGAGTTTTGACCAATACTGACAAATCATGTTCTGTCAACTTGTTCATGCATTGTGGCGTTCAGTGTCTAATGCTGCATTCAAATCCAAAAGTACAAGAACAGAAATGGTCTCCAGCCATTGGCCATGTTCACTATGCAGTAATGGTTCGCCCAGGGCATTATGGTACTTGAAAACATCATAAAACAACGAAGACCGTGTCCCATGATAAAAACCACTGAGGATTTAGCACATTTTCTCGATTGCAAACAATTTTATGCCTGGAGATGATGAGCTAAACTTAAAACAAAACCAGGCATTGAAGAGGATTCATGTGCAGATATCAGAAAATATTCAGTTCTTCTCAGTCTTACTGAACTTTTTGCTTCAACTTGTTCCGAAAGCCTCAAGTCTCTCGCGTATTGGTTCCGAAGTGGATCTGAAAGTGATTAATGCAGCACATGTGCCATCGCTGACAAATTGAACAATTATGTAGAAGGAAAACACATGCACACACTTGCAAACCACAACATTCTGTGGTCAGTGCATTTCTTCTTGGTCAATTCTTATGTTTCCAGAAAACATGTACATTTCTGGCCCAAAGCAGTGTTGGGTTAATTTAATCAGAACACATGCGGTAGCTCGTACATTCAGGCTCATTTTTCGTCTTCCATATGCATTTGCATTCAAGGATCTTAGTCCAGCTAAATGTTTCCAAGCTTATTTCTCAAACCTCCATGAACATAATTTTGTTTGTCGTTGGGATGCGGTTGGAACATCAGCATTCACATTTCAAGATTTCAGGCAGGATTGTGGTCAGTGCATGTCTTTGTGAGGTCGTGTTTGAGAACAAAAAAAAAAGCTGCTTCTTGAAAAGTATAAGCTAAAAAAAAGTGAGCAATAGACCAAACCAAAAAATGCCTGATTATTTCCAAGAAAATTGGACTCTTAGTGAAGTTATGAGATATTTATCATAAACAGCAAGGAGCCAAGTAGACCTTCACTGTCATCTCATCCATATACAGTGCAAAATCATTTTTCTCCAGGGCTAGTGTTTACTGGACCAAGCAATACAAATGACCAAAACATACACTGTGTCTCTGTTGTAGTACTACTGTGAGGCAGTATGCACTGCATACTAATCTTAACAATATAAGATTTTGCTTGGTTAGCGTGAGGAATATTAACATACTGCACTGCTTTATACTAATGGAAGTGATGAAGTGATCTTGCTATACAAATATAAAGCTACCACCAAATCTGAATGGATTTGATGGCTTTAATTTTAGTTTTCATCCAATCTTCTGTTTATATTATACGTCTTTGAGGTGACAAGGACACACCCATAGAGGCCCGGGGCTGTATGATGTATGTGAGAATATAAGCAATGTTTTCACGATGTAGATGTTGATGTTGACCAGATGTTGGTTGCTCCTCCTCTTTAGCCTTCTGGAAAAAGAGTGTCCATTAACCCCACACAAAAACATCAAGCAAAGACAAACTCCACAGTACAAATCTGTAGTGAAAATGACACTAAATTAGTTCTGGTCATTCTGGTTTTTAGGATTCAAATTGATGGAAGACCACATTTGCAGCTCAATGGCAAAATGATTAAAAAGGATAAATGTAAGCTGAAGTTGATCTTGCTTACTGTGTTTGCTAACACTCATTTTAATACAATGTATAGCAATAAATAATAATACAGAACAATGTAAAGACGAGTTTCCTTAGCTCCAGTGTCTGCAATAGCATTAGCTCTAGTATTAGCCAGTCTGAAACGGTAATGTTAGCCCCAGTTACTCAAACCTTCATATTAGTCATAAAACCTTCCATTTTAATGTTATTCTGGTTTGATTAAAGTAAATGTGATTTGCAGAAACATTCTTGCGCTTTAACCTGGCCTTGTTAATGACTTTGTGTAAGGGTACGTTTCAACTGAACATTTCTAAAACCAAGGACATGATTATTGATTTTAGGAAGTCAGCACCTATACACAAACCCAGAGTTATTGAGGGAATTGAGATTGATTTGGTGGAGAGCCACAGATATTTGAGCACTATGTTTGATAATAGGTTGTGCTTTCAGGCTAATGCGGATTCCATTTCTATGACGGTACAACAACGTCTTTGCTTCTTGAGGAAAATGATTTTTTCATGTGTGTGTTGTATGTATGTGTGTGTGTGAATTCTTTTCATTTTTGTGTTGTGAAATGGTTCTGGAACCTGAACCTGGCCTATAATAATAGGCTTGGTCAGCTTGTCAGAATGGCCAGTTTTTGGGTCATTTGCACTGCAATTAAAAGACTGAATCCACACAAACGATTGCACTAAACACGTTTTGCACTTGGCAGTCTGGATCATCTTTTTGTTTATTTGAAGTGGTCTTGAGTTGATGGCTTTTCATGGTTGTCTCTACATCCTGTCTGTTATATTGTCTTTCATGTTATATTAAAGATTGACTTCATGTCTTTTTAATATTTGGCTGATACCAAATTTGACTTGCAAGTATGCTTGTCGGACGACTTGTTTATACCCAGCTTTGGCACTTTGCACGCTACATACCTCAGAATGGTGACAGGTAGTGTTTAGTATAATGTTAGGACACTGCAGTAGTGCAAGTTAACAAGACAGTGCAGTGCGATGTGAACTGTACTGATCAGTTTTTTCTCAAAGGAATCTGAGTATGTATATGGCAGCTCATCACTATGCCAGTCATTGCTGCTTACTCAAAAAGGACTCAGGAATAAGAAAGGGGAAGGATTAGTGAGAGATATGGACGTCTTATTCAAACAGCTCAGGCTCATGAATCGCTCTATCCTGAGTTGCACTGTGTGTTCTTTTTTCAGTATTTACCCCTGTCGCGTCACCCCTCTGCAAATTTCAGCAGGGCGTATTTGAGCGTCGCACCACGCTCCACTCCCTGCCATTTACTGTGCTTTAGAGCATGTGGGGAATTGGAAGAGGGGTCTATTTAAGTGTCGCACCACGCTGAGCAGCACACCGCTGACTTTAACAGCACACTGACAGCATAATCACAGAGTGTGCAGAGAGGACGGGACTGAAGTTTTATGAGCCATCATTAAAAATATGCACCATCCGGTTTTTTTTTGTTTTTTTTAAATTCTGCACCGTAAAGCCATCTGACTTTTCCGTCAATGGAAAAGCGCACTGAGACACAGTTTGTAGAAACCATCTGAAGATGATATATACTGTGTAATTCCATCTCCGTCTTTTTTAAGTGGTTTGATGAAACAACAAAGAACCGAACAGTTTATGATGAGCAGCTGAATTTTACCCATTAAATTGAGCTTCATTCTAAAATGCTGTTACCATTTTGTACATGAAGAGCTTTGAAAGTCATAACAGCTGACATGGAAAACCCTTTTTCTTTTCTCTAAGAAAGGCGGTATGACATTTCTTGTATGTGTGAAGACCTCTCCCAACAACTTAACATCATTAAAAATCAGAAAATGGAAGTGGCTTTCAATCCTTACCATGGTTTGATTTCTCAGAAGCCGCTTTCAGAGAATTGCCCCCGGAAGATTTGAACTATGACACTCAGTATAGAAAACGAAAGAAATTTCAAAAGGGTTTTCAAAAGGCGGTTTCTTCTGAAGTTTTCTCACTTTGACTGTACTGTCGGATTCTGTAATCTGTACCATGACGTGTGGATATATCACTGTACAAATGCATATATATATATATATATACATATATGTATATATATATAAATACATGTATGTACGTTGTATATACTGATCGTAAATAACACATGGTTGAGTCTTTGTAGAGCTTTCACTTGTGCAATATGTAGTGACACATTTTTTATACCTATTTTTCTCTTTTGCTCTGTTTTCTGTTTTGTCCTCTTTCATTATGCTGCGTGTTCTCTTGAATGTGTGTTAATAGTCTTGCATATTGTGTGTGTTTCATGTCATGTTCAAGACTAATTCCTCTTGTACATGTTACACACACAGTGAAATAGAACCAATTTTGTTTCGTCATGTGTGTGATATGTGCATGTACGGATTTACTGTGACTTCCTGCTGATTTCATCTCTCTGTGACTGTTGTTTTGGACTGAGCTTGCACAGGCGGTGTGAAATTGTTGACTGCAGCAGAATTTCTTCATGTGGGAGCGCGGGGGACGAAACCTCAGCCAAGGGGATGTGTCAAAACCTTGACCCAGATCATTCACAAACACATACACACACACACACACACACACACACACACACCTAAGATCTCTACTTCACCTCTTGCAAAGACACATCTGATTCTTCTTCCTCTTGTAACAGACACACACACACACACACACACACACACACACACACACACAGAGTAGTGTGACAGGTTAGAGAGCATGACTTTGCTGTTGGACTGGGTGAGAGGTGGTGGGGATTACGTGGAGGCTGGGGGTCCAGGCTGCAACCTGCTTTAGAGTGGGGGAGCTGCACCACCACTGATCTTAAAGAGGCCCCGGAAACATCCAAGCATGTCACACAAGGCAAGGGGGCGAATTCAGAAATGAGAAACGTTTGTGTTATTGGGATCTTCTTCAGTGAATCTTGTATTGTGTGCACTTGGCCTTACTTTTCTGTGTAGTGGTTTCACTGGAGGACTGTAGGGAGAGACTCAAACATATACAAACATATTCACTTTGCTCTTTTTCGTTCTTTTGGATTCTTTGAAAGAAAACGGCAATAGAGGTGTTCTAGAATTACTTGGAATGAAATCTCTCCATTAAATTAATTTTGTGAGGGTCTGTGGGATCATTTAATGAAACAATTGACCACAAAAACAGTGTTTGAAAACAAATAGTTATTGTAATCTTTACATTAATAAGAATGTTTTTTTGTTCTGTAAAGTTAGTAATACAGTTTTCTCACAACAGCAGCAATATTTTTTCTGGTATAGAAAGTTGACCGTTTCTTTGCGGGCCCGGATTTCTTTGACTGTGTGTGTGTGTGTTTGTTTGTTTGTTTGTTTGTTTTCCTTTTCATTCGTGTTAATTGACATTTAGTATAATATTACTGTTTCAGATGGGATTTTTAGCTGAGATTTTGCCAAATCTTTGCATTAGCACAAGAGACAGACAGAGAGAGAGAGAAAGAGCAGCATGGTGGGGGTGAGAGGAGTGGTGGGGGAGTGCATACAGAGAGAACAGCACGAGAGGAGGCGAGAGCTTTTTTTTTTTTTCGTCAGGCCCGTCTCAGACAATGTGACATGGCACACGTTATTAATTCTGGCTGAGTGGAGCGCCTGCCCCGCCATCTGCTTAGGTCACCCCTGCCCGCTGAGGTCAGCGTCGCCCCTCCTTTACCCCTCCAACTCCCCCCGTCCCCCCCACGGCTCCAACACACCCGGCCTGCAACACCCCCCCAACCACACACTCACATACAATGCAGCCAACCTGCTATGAGGAAGCAGGGACAGAGAGAGGGAGAAAAGAGATGGCGGGTCTTGGAGAACAATGTCAGGTGATTGCGTGGCACAAGTTGATATACATTACAAAAGAACTATCCAGACCCTTTTAGCTGCGCACACTTGCTCGGCACACGCACACAGACACACACACACACACACAGACAAAGATAGCTCATAGGGTCATACATACTGTGTATATATATACACTGTATATATATGTGTATGTGTGTGGTGCCTGTATGTATATTTATGTGTGTGTGTATATATATATGTATATATATAAATGTAGGACATATTTATACATATATACGTATATTTATATATGTATATAAATGCAAATAAGTACACATCCTCTACAAATAAAACGTTGCACATTTTAATGCACAATTACTGTTTATTTGTTGAGTGTAACATATAATAAAATAAACAACTCAGTACATATGTGTAATAATAATATGTCACATATTATGTATATAGATGTTTGTGTTATAGGAGTGCAATAAGTCTAACCCCATAACTGCAAATAACCTCTAATTCAGTGACCAAAATTGTTCCACTCTTTCAGTTTTAAACAAATCAATTGTAGCTTTTGTTTAGCAATTTACAAACCATTACATTGGTTCTGAAAATGTGTCCTGAAAATGTATGAAAACAATCCCCTGCCACACACACAAACACACACACACACTCAACTGCCTTTGCATTTGAGCTTGGCATTGTGGACTTCCACTCCCCCCGACAACACTTACACAAAAGCCTTTTCGCGTGGCAAGGCGTGTGTGTGGGTGGGGAGGGGGAGCCGAGAGTAAAGAGGGTTTTTGTTTGTGGGTGAGTGTGCGTGTGCAGAAAGGACATCATCTGTTATCCTCCTTCCTTTTTAATCAGTATTGATTGATGGTGGTGTTTGGGTGTCTATCTGCAGCACACTGCTGGTTAAAAAGACCCCTCTGTCCTAAGCTCAGCTCATCCGTAATGCATCTGAATCCACTCAGAATACAAGAGAGATAAAGAAATACACACACACGCAGATACACACATGTGTATGTGTATATATATATATATATATACATACATATATATATATATATACACGTATGTTCACATGTCCATTATAGGAGCTTTTAGTGGTGATCAAGGGTTAGC
>JBBPCY010000013.1:11520394-11535973 GCA_037974405.1 Brachyalestes nurse
CCCCCCCCCCCCCCCCCCCCCCCCCCCCCCCCCCCCCCCCTCCCCGAAACAAACGATTTATAATCCAGTGCCCACGATATTTAGCATGGGATATTTAGTCTAAGGATGTACTTTGTTGTTAAGTGTGTATGTATAATGTACATGCTATTCCTGTTATTTTTAAACAAAATGAATAAGATCAGTGATTGTAAAAGCTTTGAATGGTAATGTATATGCAGAGGCTGCTGGTGGATGGAGTGGGTCTGGGGTCACAAGGTCAACAGACAGCTAGAGAAAGACAGAAAGGCCCGAACAACACATTGTGGGGGAGAAACAGAGAGCGTGATTGTGAGTGGACAGTCCAGAACAGGAGATTTTTGAACCCACTCAAGGTCACCACTGTTTCCTCAACTGCACAGAGTATAAGGGTCAAATGTTCCATTCTTCTGCTCTCCCTCCCACTTCTCCTTTCCTTCTCTCTCTCTCTCTAACAACTTTCTCTTTTTCTGTCTCACTCTGTCTTAAACTTACACACATATGCACACAAGCACATTTATAACGTGTATATAAAATGCTTTCACTGATAATATCAGTTTTAAAGAGTTCTGGTAGCTAATGATGTCAACCAATATTTTTTATAACATTGTAATTTAAGATAAAAATCTGAGTCTAATAAGTTCACACAATCAGTGCTTTACTGGTAGAACTATACTGCTGCAAAACTTCAATTATGTTACTGCCGAAACAAAACTTCATATATCCAAAAAAGTAACTTCTCTGGAAAGTGAGAAAAACATTTTTACATTCGTTCATGTAGCAGTTCTATGGGTCTACAGAAATGTTGGACACTTTACATTGAAACTGCAACTGCGGTGGTTTCATTTGTCAACATTTCTCTGGAGTTTTCTTTGAGTCAGACAAGTGTGCAAAAGGATTATGAGCAACAGAAGCATCCTCGAAAGTACTCAGAGAGTAGGCTGCATTTTTTTATGCATATTCAAGGGACCCTTTTGACTAGAAAAGGCTTTGATGTTGTTTTGGAAAGGCAGCCCACCTAGACTGAAGCCCAGCTTTCGGACCTCAGCTTATGTTTTTCTCAAAAGGCTTATTTGCAGAGCAGTAACAGGTACTGAACAGCTAGCTAACAAAACTAAACAAAGGTTTGCTTCCTTATCAGACTGAAACAAACAGGTGCATGGAAGTGCATTCACACAGGAGTCTGGATCGCAAATCTACACTGTAAAACAAAACCTGTAAAAATGGATAATCTCCTGGCAGAAAATTATCAGTACCGTATATTTAGAGTGTACTATTCACTGTTAATCCTAAAATGGACATTTCTATAGATGTACTAGGCATCCTTTGAACCACTCACAAACACTTCCGTCCATTATTCTGTCCAGACTTCAGCAGATATTTCAGTAGCATTTGCCAGATATTTCTTCACCTCTGAAAATTCTAAAAATTAAATCTGAATAGTTTCTATGGACAGTTTCAAAGCTGAAATGTAAAATTTAAAGCTGAAATATAAAATTCTGTATTGTAACTTGTAACCTACATTTTCTGGTAAATGTATTTTTTTCCACTCTAAAACAATGCTAAAATACATGTAATGTGATAAAATAACTCTAACATTATAAAAAAAAATCCACCACAATATATATACACAGTACATAAATAAGTTTAACAAGTTTATTCTGTATATTTTGTGTTTGTTAAAAGACTTTTTTGCTTTAAAAAGCACCAAACAAAGTAACACACAGGGTTTCCTTTACTAATACGTAACTTCATGCAGGATGCAATATGTTTTGGCCATTAGTTTTTGAACACATGACTCCTCACCTGACTCAGCTGTTTCAGGTCAAGATCCTCACATAAATATTAAGATGTAACGTGTCAGCACCACCAGTCTCTGACAACTCAAGGTATTAAACTCAAGACCCTCAAGACACCTGCACTGCACTCCATATACACCATATGGACAGTATTGGGACACCTGTTTTTCAGGGTTTGGCGTAGGTCCCTTACTTCTAGAGAAGGGCAATATTGTTTCAGCATACAAGACATTTTATACAACACCATGCTCCCAACTTTGTGGACACAGTTTGGGGAAGAACCTTTTTTATTCCAGCATGACTGTGCCCCAGTGCACAAAGCAAGCTCCATAAAGACATGGCTGGATGAGTTCGGAGTGGAAGATCTTGACTGGCCTACACAGAGCCCTCACCTCAACCCCACCCAACACCTTTGTGCATAGAATGCACCGAATGAACAGTATTACTCTTATTGCTGAAAACAGAAAGTGCCATTTTCAATAGCACTTTTGGTGACCAAAATATTGATGCATGGCTAATCATTCTGCTCTCACTTTCTAATGAAGCTGGTGATTAACATAATGCATTAGGCCTTCTGTCCAAATTATGCATGCCTACGTAATGGGAGAGCTTACTTGGCTGTATATACCTAAATACCAAAGAGAAAAATTCTGGACTGGACAATTTTCTATTGTCAATTCAAAGTATGTAACCCGTTTTCTTCCATCCAAATTACAAACATGTTTTTTTTTCACCATTGGGCTATAAAAATTACAGCCGAGGCCATATTACCTTTCCAAAAATATCAGATGGCCCACATACCAAGTAAGATTCTCCAAACTGTGTCCTCAGTGGCATTGTTCAAAATGCTGAAGCATTTTTGCCCTTCACTGGAAGTAAGGGGCCTAGCCCTGAAAACAGGTGTTTTCAATTTTTTTTATATTTTGTGTATATATATATATATATATGTGTGTGTGTGTGTGTGTGTGTGTGTGTAACTCACAGCTGTAATCTTAATATCATCAAATTTTATCAAGCCGTACCAGTTCAGTCCCACATAAAGTAAATGCAGATAAAGAAACGGAGGAGGAAGAATAAGAATTGTAAGAAAAATTAGACTGAAGAGAACCCTGTGGAGCAGCCCTTGACAGAGTAGAGAGAGAAAAAAACAAGCGAAAATCACAAGAAAAGCAATGTGAGAAAGAGAGAGAGAGAGAAAAAAAGAAGAAACTTGTGTTAGGTACAGTAGAGTGCTTCCTGTGGCATGTTTCCTGACGTGCTTTTCTCTTTATCGTCGTATCATTCATTTCCTCACCCTGTCACTATCCATTGCCATTCTTCAGCGAATCATGACTGTGGATTAGAGCAGATAAAGAGATTGGAGAGCAGAGCCGTGAACGCTTCTCGGCACTATTCCCCCAACACAGCTCACATTACAGTACCCCTGCTTTCAGCCAACTGCCTCCCCTTCCGCCCCACTCTGCAAGTTTACATGGGCAGAGTGCTCCCCCCCACCCCTCAAGAAGTGAAGAGATTACCCAAGTGCACTTAATCTCTGTTGTTTTAACAGTGCTCCAAATCAGGACCCGTTTCGTCCAAATATTGTCGAAAGAAAGGATAACAAATAAAGTGGGATTGCTATATAAATTCTCTGTGTGCCCACATTTTTTAACAATGTCTCATAAAACAGTGACTGCAACAGGCCGTAAAAAAGAGAGAGAAAGAGAGAGAGAAAGAGAGTGTGTTTTTCTGGACCGTCATTCTGGTTGGACCTCGGATGGAGGGTGGAAACGTTTGAGTAATTTTTATCAGTATCACAGCTTTAACTCAATTTGCGTCATATTGTGTTAAATAATACAGCTACAAGACCACAGCATATCTCTGACACAGATTGTGTAATTAGAAAAAGCTTTGTGCTAAAACTCCAAACACACTACCTCTGGGAAGACTAGTCTCCTCATCTTTTTGAAGTAAGAGCTCAATGTGGTGTGCAAACATACAGTTCTCTCTATAGCCTAGGCATGGGAACTAAAACAGCCCACATTAAACATATTGTTTTTGTGATGTCATGGAAAGCCAACTCATTCATATATTTGTACCTGTTCAGCCTACAGCTGTTTAAATTTAACACCCGTTCACACTGAAGGAGTGTTACAGACAGCTTTATATTGAGACAATAATCCAGGGCTGGTGAGAATACCACACCATTAAAACCACTGTCAGGTGAGGTGAATAACATTGATTCTCATTACAGTGGCACCTCTGGGGTGCGATTCATTAGGCAGCAAGTGAACAGCCAGTTCTTAGAGTTTGTGTGTTGGAAGCGAGAAAAATGGGCAACAGTAAGTACCTAAGCAACTCTGACAAGGGCCAAACTGTGATGGTTGGATGAATGGGTCAGGGCATCTCCAAAACAGCAGGTGTTGTGAGATGTTCCTGGTAGTACCTACCAAAAGTGGTTCAAGGAAGAACAACCAGTGAACTGGCAACCAGGTCATGGGCACCGAAAGCTTGATGATGCATGTGGGGAACAAAGGTTAGCCCATTTGGTAGATAGAAGGGTGTCAGAACACACAGTGCGTCACAGCTGTGGCTGTGTAGCTGCAGACCAGTCAGAGTGCCCATGCTGATCTGTGCACCATCAAAGGGGTAGATGAGCATCAGAATTGGACCACGGAACAATGGAAGAAGCGGGCTGGACTGATATTATGTGTAGCTTACCTGGGGAAAATATGGCACCAGGAACATGACATAGACGTGACACAACAAACATTTTGACTTGGCCTCCAAATCCCCCAGATCTCAATCTGATCAACATCAGTGAGGTGTGCTGGACAGAGTAGTTTGATCCATG
Organism: Brachyalestes nurse; assembly: GCA_037974405.1. NCBI lineage: Eukaryota > Metazoa > Chordata > Actinopteri > Characiformes > Alestidae > Brachyalestes > Brachyalestes nurse. The sequence continues at coordinate 11,525,042 of JBBPCY010000013.1, forward strand.
AAGCCTCCACATTGCAACTAAAGGGTTTTTTTTGGCGGTACAAGGGTTGGTTGGTTTCAGTTGGTTTTAATGATAAGGCTAATTGGTGTTTAGTTGTACGTGAAGCGTCGTGAAACACGTTCGATGCAGTTGTGTTGAAAAATGGTTCAAAACATTTGACACCTCTCTAGTGACATCTACTGGTCACATATTTTATCTTGGCCATTCTGACTATACAGTGCACTGTAAATCATTTCTTCTTTCCATTTTTTTATGATTTTTATTATTTTTTATGATTTTATTATTATCATTATGATTAACATGAATAAATACAAAAAGGAGTGTTTTGTTTCAAGCATGTGACAATAAGAAATACGATTGGAGGATTACATTGTTATTAAGGTTACAATTATTAGAACAATTATTACCTGTATTATACTGTATTGTCAGAGCATGGCTCATGATTGTAAGGGTGAAGATGAAAAGCTGCATGTGTTAGTTGCTGTGATTGTGCTGGTTAATTAGAAGTTGGGAATATAGCATAGAGAATCAACTTTATTTTTCATCACTTTGAATTAAGCAAAGTTGACTTGGTCAGTGTGTAGATTACAGTTTGAATTGACAGGTTCCAGTGATGCAGTAAAAGAGTCTGAAGCTTTGCTTATCTATAGTCATGTGATATTTGCAGCAGTGCCTCAAAATTTCTGTGCTTTGAAAGCTCAACCCAGTGTCAGGCTTAAAGCCACAAAAACAGCCTGTTTAATTTTCCAGGACAAAAAGAGAGAGAGAAAATGTCCATGTAAAAATTATTTATGATTTTGGTACATAGACCCATGTGAACTTGAGAAAAATGTAGGAAAGGCGTCCTTTAATTCAAACTGTACACTGGTTGTGTTAGAAAACAATGCAAAACGTGGCGTCCTTAACTGGACACATAGACGTCCACTACATGTTTAACACATCTGGTCCTTTGCACATACAGTGACCTTAAACACGTACTGCATCTAGAGCACTTTTTCATCTCATTCTTTCTCTCTGAGTTTCTCCTTACTGCAGTAAGCCAACACCAGCGCTGTGATCGCAAGCTGTGCTTTTCCAAACCAGAGATGACATCACTACCCCCTCCACCCCCACCCACCACCACCTCTCTCCATTTTCTCAAACAAAGCCTGGTCCAAACCGAGGCCTGTAATTACAGGCCTAATCTGTGCGCTGCCAGGGGCAGAATAGAGCTCTGGTCTGGGCCTTCGCCAGCCTCGCAAACATGTGCTCCGAGTTTAGGCCACAGACATGGAGTTCAGTGGAGAACGGTCAGTCTACAGTTGCCCCTGCGGAAGACGACTTGGTTTAACCCCTTCTTCCTTAGCTTGTTACTAATTTATTCATTTTTAAGACTTATTCTTCATTAACTACATGGGTGATATTATTTGTGTAGATTTGTGACTGAGAAACGATCTATCCATGCTCCACCTGTATCCGTTATTTGTAGCAATCGCTGTGAAGTTGGTTGCAAAAATCCTGTTCCACCTAATGAGAAACTGCAGCATAAAACTACTATAAAAGATTCAGACATCCAAAAGTCCAGCTGTTTGGATAGATCAGACGATTTTTTGTTGTCGAATTGAACTGACTACGAGGGTAGCAATTTTTCATCAGCCTAGTTTCCATCAGTTGTTACAGCCTAGCCCAGCTGGGTAATCTAGCTTTGTAAATGGGAAACTCATAGTTTTGAAAATTCGTTTGTATTAAAATCCTGTGAAGATATAAAAGATAGAAAAGCATTTCTGGGCAAGGCATGGAAGATCCATAGTGTCTGACTGTTCAAGGTAAACCTATGTAACCTATGTTTGGTAATGCTGACCTCCATTTGCTTTTCACTTAGAATGGTCTTTTAACACAGTCTTGTTTATGACAGCCTCTTCTGACATGGCAGGTAAAGGCACTCAGACTCATGGCTAAAGGTTTGCACTTGAGCACAAGTTTAACAGCACTCAAATCATAAACTGTACCATCTGAAATGTGAGTATACTCTGTAATTCACTGTGGAATTTTTGATGGTTTTTCTCTTCTCAATCATTTTACAATAATTCCAAGGCAAACACTGTATTCATCAACCAGGAACGCTGCATAGCTGGTGTATGGTTTTATGATCCCTGCAGTCTGACAACTCACGGATTGTTCTTCTGCCTTCACAAAGGCGGTGTGAGCCTGGGCGAGTCTGTGCTGCTGTTGTTTTCAGCATTTGCGGGATTTAAACAGTTAAACATTCCAACCTGACTGGTGTCTATTTTAGGGTCATGTGAGTTTTTTTCTAAAAACCTCTGAACACCAACTTGCATGATGTTCTCTAGCAGCCACTGCCTAACCTTCAAATCAGGCTGAGATGTTTAAGGAGCCCAGGATTTACCCACTAAGTCAATAACAGTGTAATCCACATGAGATGCAAACGTTAATGCCAAGTCCTAAATTACAAAGTTATTCACCACAGACACTTAAAGTGACAAACAGGTGACAAAAAATCTGCAGACAAGACTAGTATCAGGTCCACTTGGCTAGGCAGACTAGATTTAAGGCAACTTTAAGGTCTTTTGATTTGAAATCCAGTAAAAGCTTAAATAAGGGTTAGGTGTATTACTTAATGTGCAACAGCTCTTGGGCATAGTTGCAAATGTAGTTTTCAGACAATAAATATAACTCTACAAATGAATGAAAAGTGAAGCATTTGTGGCCTGAATACATTCTCAACAGCTAACAGTTAGGATTTTTCTATATGGTTCTATATAGAGTTACTGTAGCGCAGGATGCGTATGAGTGAGAAGACACCAATGGACAAAAACTTCAAAGGATGCAAATTTGTGAATTCTGTCAAAATGATGAGATGCAGTGCTATGGTACAGAATACTTTATAACAGTAAATGCTGGTTTTAGACCAGACGTGAATTCAAATAAACTTGCCCATGTCATGTCTTGCATCTAAAAAAATGGCCAAAGGTACAGACTCAGTGGAGGCCTCAAGATGACTTTTAGCAACGTGATGTCTGTGTGTGTGTGTGGGGGGGGGGGTTGTTTCAATTATAATTTTTTGCTGAACTATCACTTAACACGTAGCACATGGGGCACGGCAGTCCTGAAACGTGGCCTTAAAATATACAAATCATCAAGAAAAGAAATTTGCAACAAAACTAATTCAGTGTGTTGGACCAGTGGCTAAAGCTGTCCTGAGTGTTCCAGGCAGTGTGGTTCGTGGCGTTATGAATTCTTCTCCAGGTTCAGTTGTGTGAGGGCTTCCTCCAGCAGTGGACAGCGCTGTGTTCCATCAGTAGTTCCAAAATTCCACTTCTTTTCCCAGAATCCTCAGCCTCTGCCAGGTCATATATTGTGCTGTCGTCCCTCGCGCTCCAATGAGAAGCCGTTGGAGACAGCGGTTGTAAGTGTGTTTATGCACATGTGAGAGGACGTAGAGCAAATCACAATTAATCCAGAAATGCACAACCCACTGAATATTTTATGACGGGCCACACTGTACTGCAAATTCCTTGAGTTGCTGAAAAGGCTGCATGGTTCGAACTGTTTACTTTTGGCCATTATTTGTGGGAAGATCAGTTCCCCAATGAAAACAGGGATATTGTGCTCTCCGCCTCAACAAATGACCAATGAAAACACACCGATGTCCAAAGAACACCACTTCCATTGGATAGGATCTCTGAAACCCCAACAGCATTTCACAGAGTCAAAAGAGCTTTTTCCTGTCTACCATTCATTGTTTGAATTTGTTGCATGAACCCTCGATTAAGCCCAGCGCTTACTCTTACGGAGGTGTTTTGCTCTTGGATGTAAAGTGTCTGTCACTGCCATCTAAGACCCTCACTACTCCCCCCCCACCCCTCAGACTTCCGCACATGATCGCCCGGAGGCTTCCCTGTTTATTGTTATTTTGTTCTTGAGGTTGAAGCTGCGGCCGGTTGCCAGGAAATATGAATAAAAGTCAGTGGAACTCATAAAATAACAATGTTAAAGAGGTTTTCATGGAATTTAATGTGGAAGATCGTTTTGATATGAAGTGGAACTATTTTCATGGCTGAAATTGTCAGTTTTTAATAGGAGTGGTAAATCAGATTGCCATTGCTCTCTTTTTGTAGTGAGGATGGATGGCTATGCTGTGGCAACCTCCGGCCTGCCTGACTGAAACTGCAGCCTAAGGCAACAGCCCCCCCACTGTTTTTTATGTGACTGACATAAAGGCTGCAAGGACACACATGAAACTTTGCCCAGCTGTCTGTAGGGATGGAAAACATTCATTCCAACTGACAGTTGAGTGGCTGGCAGATATGCCCATCTTTCTTTTATCGAAGACTGTATTTTCTTAGATGTGCATGTTTTGAAGACATCCAAGCACAGAAACTGTTACTTCACACCTGCAAAAAACAACTATAACTGAAAAGGTACATTCAGGCTGCAATTCACTAGTATAACCATTAGAAGTTGAGACATCATTCTAATTTTGGTATTAATTAAATAGTTAGCAACATGAAGAATTACATTTACATTCAGTTCACACTCAGTTCACATTCATTTTACATTCAGTTTTTGGGTTTTGATGGCAACAAATGATAAACAAATGGAAAACTCAAAACAAGACAGTACACACTCTTCCTCATCAAATTCAGCTTTTCTTTACAAAACCAGTATCATTCAATGCTTTTTGCTGCAACTACCATAATCAAGAGCCCCTACCATGTAAAAACACACATTTCTAACGTTATCTAAATAAAGTCGTGTATAAACACTGCAAAACCTAACAAAAGTTTACTCTCCAGTGTATACAGTAAATATATGGATACCATACCCCAAGAACAGCCCATTTTGAAACAACTGCTTTTGTGGTGCATCGAAAACCAACAGATCTACTAATATACGCCTATTCAGTGTACAACAGTTTAGCTCCACCCATTCACATTCAAGTTAAAAGGAATGTTTCAGCCCAGACTGCTTCATAGAATCAGCCACCACCATCAGAACGGCCAATTATTCATGATAACACAGTCCCTCTTGTGCTCAACAGCTTTAATAAAATACCTAATCTAATACTTACCAACACATGAAAAAATGGTAAATTGTTGTTCATTCCAACGGAATTTCTCCATTTGTCCAACAGTGTGTTATTGTTATCACCAGAGAGAAAACGGCAACTTCTAAGACTTAAATATCATCTTTTCATATAGTTTTTTTGTCACATACACTGCAATACTGGTCATCGTGTAGCTAAATAACAGAGTACAGCGGAAATGTTACCACAGCACAACCGAGTTTCTTTTTTTTAGGTAAATGAGAAGGCAGGCCGGTGTAAAAAGGCCTAATAAACCCAACATAACTCATTTCCCAAGTGGTTTAACATACTGCACTGATTAGATGGCTTGAAAAAAATACACACACAAGTAAAAGGCGTGCAAACAATGGGAAATACCCAAGCATAAAGGGAGAAGCAGAGATGCAACCCTCTGCCAACCACAGCTTCGGCCTGTGGTTCTTAACCAAGCTCAATTTGTAGAAGACTTTTTTTTTTTTTTTACTTGTGCGCACACTCACAGAAACTAAGCAGCTGTAGTTGTGCTTGTGTCTTAGTGCATGACTCCTTATTTCTTAAGATGTGCTCTGTCTTTCTCTTTCTCTCTTTGGCCTTCGGCCACGCCATCAGGGACGGAGAAGCCTACCTCCTGGAGCTCATTTTTCCAGACATTGCTAAATACTTATGCTATCTGCTCTCTCAGCCTGGTAACCCAAGAATGTAGCCATCACTGCATTTACATTGTTCTGAGGCAAGGAAATATTCACTGTGGAGAACAAGAATTTGAGGCCTCCATAATTGAACGTGTAAGTGTGTGACAGACCACACGTATGTGTTTCATGCATGAACCAACAAGCAAGCGTGGAGCTCAGTGGTTCCAAATTCTGGTGCTGGATTACCCCTGTCATACATAATGCGGTGTTTTCCCTGCTCGAATTAACTGATAAAAGGAATACTTCACCATTTTTCAACCTAACCTCTATTCCGTCATCTACAGTCAACTGGGTATTTCAGTATGACTTTCAGTATGAAGCACTCATGCAACAGCAGTTGCTATGGGCACTAAAACTACCTCTCCAAAAAAAAAAAACTAGAACTGCAACAAATATTCAGCAAAAATTGTCACAAAAAGCACAAAAAACGTTTCCTACTTTTATAAAACCACTCACTTCAGTCAGGTAGCAAACACAACCCAGAAAGATAGGTAATTTAACCTAGTAAGCATGGTTAACCATGTGACCTGTATTCTGGTTCATATTGACTATAATGAGTTATTTATACACCTTAAATCGGTTACCACACTGCTTTCATACTACACCAACCGCAAGAACATTTAAACACACATGAATACTAATCATGTTAAATACATTTAAGACACAAAAAAGTAAACTGAGCAACGTGTGTATTTTTTCACAAATAGATCAATAATTCATTTTAAAATGATGTATATTATACATTTTGACAGGGATAAAGTGTTTAGACCCCTTAGTACTTTTCAGAGGCCATGTTCACTTTAACTTAAGAGAAAGGAAGGACAAAGAAAGAGTGGAGAAAGTTAAAAACTAACTAACTGAAAATAATGAAGGCTAGACCTGGAATACATATGTTGCAGTGGGTTAAAAGGGTAGGAGGATGTCCAAGGATTCAAAAGTCACATTATTAGATGCTATGTTGAGTATATTGGATTTAAATGGTGTTTAGACATAAACATGGAACACTTTCAACATGTAGGTTGCTACTATATATCTGAGGTGGTAAGTGGTAGTAGCCTAGTGGGTAAAACACTTGAACCTGATGACCACAAATTTGCAAGTTCGAACTCCTTGAGCAAGACACTTAACCTTCAGTTGCTCCAGGGGTCTGTCCCTGTACCTAATGAGTGTAAGTCGGTCTGGATAAGGGTTGTCTGCCAAAATACTGTAACTGTTGCTGTGTTCCAGGTGGTTGCTATGTGGTCACCAATCAGACCGGACAGTAAGGCAAGAAAAGAGTTCAAAAATAACCCCATGCTAGGTCAACATAGCCATGTTTAAGGGTAACTCTTAACAGATGCTTGGTTAAACTGACCCAGCATGCTGGGTTATTCATATAACCCAGCTGGGTCAGTTTACTCCAGTGTGTGTTCTGTTATATAGTGACTCATCACTGGGTTATGGAATGACCCAAATTAGATTGATTTTACCCCTAATTTTTAGTGTGGCTTGTTACCAGCTTTAGTATTATGTCTTATGAGTTGCATTTTTCTTAGGCTTCATTAGAGTAGTACTACTAATAATCATTTTTATAGCCCCTACCTCAAACCCAAGAGCGCTTTATAGATCGACCAAACATGAAAAAACTAACACAGATAACAAAGAACATGAAACAAAGACGAACAGCAGCATCTCAGCCACAGAACAGGAAATGCAAAGTAGATGACAGGATCAAGACATGCAAGAAGAAACATGGCAACCTCCAGAGCTATGCAGATCCACATTATTTTAGTTTGCTGCCCATTTACAAATGATAGTTATTATACAGTTATTACAAAATACTAAACCTACCATAAATGTTTACAACCCTTTCATACTTTACTCGTAATTTATTCACTTTGTAGCACTTCGAGATTTGTATCAAATGAAAAGTGTGTATCAAATAAAATGTATTATTATTAGTATTCTTACTCTCGTGCAGTATTATACATGTGGTGCAGTCTTATTCATTCTGGAAGGTTTACATCCCTTTCCCACTGTTACACTGCTGTATTGTCTAATGGTACTGTCTCAGATTTTCATCCCATTCGCACTACTGTTACACTGCTGTATTGTCTATTAATTGTATTGTCTCAGGTTTACACCCCATTCACACTACTATCACATTGCTATTGTGTCTATTTATTGTACTGTTTCTGCCATACCCTGCACTTTGCTCAATGCTGCTAACTGAGAACTGTGCAATAATCATACTTATGGTGCAACATTAGTCATTCTGGAAGGTTTACCTGGGGTCACTCTATACCGTTACATTACATTAGTGTTACATTGTGGTGTCTATTTATTGCGTTGTTTCTGTAGAATGCCTCTATATGTGGCGCTGTGCTCCATGGAGAAGTCTCATCACACTATGTATGTGTCAACAGCTGCTGATTACAATAAAATAATGACTAATAAGTCATTATAATAACACTATAAAATTCATTACTTAACAATAAACCTAGGTTTTAAGGAGTTAAATAAACAAAAACAATGGCCCCTTATCACTTTCCAAAACTAAGAAATTGAAAAGAAGCACTTTCTCTACAATATCTTCTGTTGCTTTAACAACTGCAGTGCAGCACTCTGGCAGAAAAGGCCTTCCACACAACACCGACTATTGTTAATTAAAGAAGCTAGCTCTCGGAAAGCATAGATTTGCCAGCACTCTCGCTGCTTTTGTTATTGTTCTCTCTCAAACGTCCCAGTGCACATATCAACCTCATTTGCTCTTCCTGTTCTTTTCTAATCTGACAACTCTGGTCATGTCTGGAGGCTGCTTGTGCATTCGTCTTCTTTTCCTCCGTGGAAACCTTTCCTGCTATTTCTCAATTGCTTTGGCCTCACTCACCAGCCCCTGCTCCCTTAGCTGACACAACCTCTGACAATTAGAAAAGCTTGAAGAAGAAAATTCCCCATTTGTGCATATGTCAGCAATAACAAGACGCGCACCGAAGATTGATAGAACTTGAGAAGTGGCCCAAAAAGACCTTAGCTGACAACTTCTATGTTTTTTTTTGTACAACCAAAGATTCATTTGAATGATAAATTACTTGTAGTCTGCTTGTAATTGGAGATCTTTTGAGGTCCTTATTACAAGCTCTAACAACTGTGTAAGAATTTTAGGCTCGCTCTTTTTTTCCCCCCACTTCATGCCACTATTCCCCTGATGGCTCAGGCTACTTCCAAGGCCTCGACCGTCGTCCTTTCAGGAATCTGGAAAACACTGTGCAAGGAATGAAAGGAATTTTTGCACTCTTCTTGCTTTTCTTTTCTTTTTTTTTCTCTTTCCACTCTTCGCTTTGGAAGTCCTTCATACGGCCCTGGGGCCCCTGGAGTTTTTTCCCTTTTGTTTTTTGAACAGTGACCAACAATAACAGCATCTCATAAACAATGGGGTTTGTTGATTGGTGAGGCAGCAAGGAGAGAGAGTTGGGGAGGAGGGGGGTGAGTGTTATTGCGTTTGGCAGCTGCTGCGCTGGCAGCCTCTCCGCTGAGGGTTAGCGATGTGCTCTTTGTGGTAGTGCGGAGATATTATGTCAGTTCTTGGCTATGCGGCGGCTCTCGCGGGAGACAGGACCCTGCTTCCCCTCATAAGCCCTCTCACTTTCCTCCCTCGCTCTCCGTCAGTCAGATCCTTTTAGCAGACACAATACTGTTCGAAAAAAGCCCCCAAAGCACTTCAAATGGAACGTAGGAAGAATATCCAAAAACACTGGAGCGGCGTTTAAAGCACACACCACTTCAGCAAACTGCTCTTTAAGGGCATATAACAGACCTCTGCAAGACAGACCTTGGACAGATATAGAAAACTGGATCTCCTTTTAATGGTAGCTCTCCCAAACAGCGCTGGATTATAAGTACTAACTACTGTAAATGGAGCATAACATCTGCTTGCTTTCGCTGTATATATATATATATATATATAATTGACCAGTTGTAGGTATGCAGTGACACAGAAAAGAATTTAGTAAGAAGCAAAGCAAGAACTAAGGAAAATGGTTCAATAAGTCTTTCATGTACCAGTCTCCATGAGGCCATGTTACTAATGTTATAGTTTGAAAATTGCTATTAATTAGGTCACAACACCTCAAAAGTCATTAATACGCAGCTGTAACATAAACAGCATCAGTGAATCCTGTTGTTACTTGATCTTACTTGATCTTCTCCCTATCCATATTCAGTATACAGAATGATTGTGACCTACTTCATAACCATAAGAAAACTCATTTTAAACTTTTAAAGTGGTACCACATTATATAACACAATCCATCAACGCTGCCTGTACAAACTTTGGGGACTACTTTTCACTAAAGCAAGAAAGTAAGGATGCTTTTCACCAGAATGTTTGATATATTCTGCACCACTCAGGTTCTGAGTGTCCTCCTCAGTATGAAAAGGTTTTTCCATCATCATGATTTCACAGTTTTCATTTGCAAACTACTGTGAAAAGCACCCAAAGGTGGTTTAATCAGTGGAATGGTCTAAGTGCTGACACCACAAGAAGAGCTTGGGGTCTGGGATTACTCCTAAAAAGCAAGGTGTTCCTAAACACTTTACTACTGTACTACAGTGGGCAGGGCACTCAGCAGCACCACCACACAGGTGTGGGCTCAGACTGGTTACCATGACAACAGGACTTGCCTGGAGCAGCGCTTCAGCACTCGTGTGCTTCTCTCAGGTTACAGATTTTGTTTCGCAACTTTCTGTTGCCAAAGGACACTTCCGAGTCTCGCTGCCAAAATAACAGTAGAAATCTAATCAAGGTGCAGCTGAAGGTAACAAAAGGGAAGCTGAAATTATTTTAAGTTGTACCCATCTATTAGTCTGTGCAAACACACATATCTCAAGAGTTAACCAGGCCTGGCGAGTTTTTGTGTTATTTTTATGGTGTAATACAATCACTGGTGTCAAATGGGCTCTCATGATGAGTGTTATTCAAGTTACACTTTAATGAAACAGACAGAGGAATATCAGACTTGTGATTCAGTATAAAGCAACAGAATTAATTTCATATTCTGGCTTGATACTTAGATCTAAGCAACAGTCCAAAACTTTTTACAGAAGATTAGAGAAAACTGTGGGTCCTGAGCTGACTGGAAGAAATAATAGCCAGAGATATGATTAGAACTGGGAATTAATCTGGACAGTGTGTGT
>JBBPCY010000013.1:11540828-11552560 GCA_037974405.1 Brachyalestes nurse
GTGAACATCTGAGATCAGCTTTAGAGTCAGGATCCTCCTCCCTGAAAGATCTGGACCTCAGTAACAATGACCTGCAGCTGAAAGCTATGTTTCGGTTTCTTTTTGTTTCTTTATGTTTCTCATCTTGTAGTGAAACTCGGGGTTATACAGAGATGCACTGTATGAATGGCCACACAAACTTTGTTTCTTGTGTCTGCATCATTGCCCCCAACGAAACATACCCCAGGGGCCTTATAGCGACTGGAGGAAACGACAACATCATCTGTGTTTTTTCCCTGGACCGGCCAGACCCTTTGTTCACACTGAAGGGACACCAAAACACAGGTGCTGCTTTTGTGGCTTAGTAATTGACTTGTACATGTGATGCAATTACCAGCTTTGAGCATCATATTAAATTGAGAAGATATTCGTCATGGCAAACGTCAGTTATTCCAGCGTGCTGCTTTTTTCATAGTGTGTACACTCTCGGCGGGAAAGTTTGGAACATTACTGAGTGGATCTTGGGACACAACTGCCAAAGTCTGGCTTAGTGACAAGTGTATGATGACCTTACAGGTACTCTTGCTTTGAGAACTTGTTACGCTGTGTGATGCTTTCGGCTGGCCTAGGCTAGTTTCATGTATGTAACCTTTTTTTTGTGTGTGTTATGATTATGTGTTGTAGGTATGTCTTCCATGGTACTTGTTGTTTATTGTGTTATTCTGTTACTTCATATGTTGCCGGTGTTGTTGTGTTGTGTGTTTGTTGTTTATAGTGTATACTGTTAGTCAAGTGCTGCCTTCTTGGCCAGGGCTCACTTGCAAAAGAGACTACTGTCTCAATGTGACTACCCTGGTAAAACAAAGGAAAAATAAAATAAAAATAAATAGTACATATCATATGTATGATCACACCTCTGTTTTTCCTTTATGATAGGGGCACACAGCAGCAGTATGGGCTGTGGTTATTCTGCCAGAACAGGGTCTTATGCTCACAGGATCAGCCGACAAGACAATTAAGCTCTGGAAAGCAGGCCGCTGTGAGAAAACATATTCAGGTGAGTCTGGGGGACTCATCTCATTCATTTCCTCATTCCTGAGGTATTTCCTGGCAGTGTGCTCATATCTTGTCTGACAAGTAGCATATATGCTTGTCCTGTACTTGCTTCAGTGTTTCTGTTTTTGACACATCACTGCACATTTTTACTGTAACCACTAGAGGCCAGTGTTAGCGTTTTTTCTGTTGCAGGTCATGAGGACTGTGTCCGAGGACTAGCTGTGGTGAACGATGTGGAGTTTTTCTCTTGTAGCAATGACGCCAGCATCAGGCGGTGGATGGTGTCTGGAGAATGTGTTCAAGTATACTACGGTCACACTAACTATATCTACAGTGTGGCTGTGTTCCCCAATCAACAAGGTGGGGTCTTTGTTGTTTTTTGTTGGGTTTTTTTTCCCTTCCTTTTCTTTTTTTTCCTTTTTTAAGGTGAATTTGTAAAGTAAGATGAATAAGAAGGACGCAATACAATTGTGTACTTACCTGTGTGTCCTCCATTATTCACTTGCTTGTGAGAAAAATGCAGCTTTGATGCAAACTAATTGTGCTGCCATGTTTTATAATAATATGAACTCTCTTTCTGTTAGACTTTGTAAGCACAGGAGAGGACAGGACAGTAAGGATTTGGAAAAAGGGTGAATGCACTCAGACCATCCGTCTACCTGCCCAGTCAGTCTGGTGCTGCTGTGTGATGCCAAATGGAGACATTGCTGTAGGGGCTAGGTACACATCACTCTCACTGTCAAATTAAAATGGTGTCTAAATGTTCTAAGTCTAAACATCTAAACATTTCTTTAACATCTGAATTGTTTTTGTTTTGGATCTGCTCCACAGCGATGGCATTATCCGAGTGTTTACTGAGAGCGAGGAGCGTGTGGCAAGTGCTGAGGACCTGCAGGCATTTGAGGATGAGCTCTCTAAAGCTACTATTGACCCCAAGACTGGAGACCTAGGAGACATTAAGATAGAGGAATTACCTGGAAAAGAACACTTGAATGAGCCAGGTAAAGAGTGCTGGTTAGATCTATCATGATGGTTCTAATTTGATAATAAGTAAGTACCCCCATAGTAAAGTAATTCCACCTTGCCCTGCTTTGACCAACAGTAGATGTGTGTGTGTGTGTGTGTGTATAGAGTGTATAATAATTAGGGACCGGTATCGGTGCATCACTAATAATAATGGTTAACTTACAAAGGTTTATTTTATCTTATAAAAAGGGAATTGGTTGTAATGTGTTTGTGTGTTTGTGTGTGTGTGCACCTAGGGAATCGGGATGGTCAAACAAGGCTCATAAAGGAAGGTACTAATGTGGAGGCCTACCAGTGGAGCATGAGTGATGGGCGCTGGGTGAAGATCGGAGACGTAGTAGGAGGGTCATCCAAGGACGGCACCAAGAAAGTAACGTACGAGGGCAAGGTACGAAACTGCACACAAGTGTTACTACAACTACACATGCTTATAAGTATACTTAATGCAAAGTCTACCTACATTACAGGAGTTTGAATGGTAATCTACAGATTAGTATGTTGCTTTAATCCATTTTCTTTTTTGTCAAGATTTGAATGCACAGGTTTTAAAGGCAGCCAATTTAGCTGTCCGGACCAAATTGTGTCTGTCTTTATAAGCTTAAGCCTCATGAAGAATGTGACACTTATAAAGCTAGCTCCAACATCCAACAGTAGAGTTTATGTACCACTAAATACAACAAATTAACAGCACAAACATTTTTAACACTATAAAATATTCTTCTTTAACATAATTAACACATTTTGCTAGTTTGATCATATTAGTCTGAAGCCCAGCTTTGTTTCTATGGCAAAAACTGAGACTGTAGCCAGCCAGCTTCTGCCTTGCTATTGATTTTTTTTTTTTTTTTTTTAATCACGAAGTACACTCAATATGAAGTATCATTCACAAGCAAAACATACTGCTGATGCCAGCAAAACCAATAATATCCACAACAGCCACCCTGAGGATGCCTTCACTGTACAGTGCTCATGTCACAGTTCCTCTTGAATAAATAAACAGCTTGAGAACAGGAGTGCTACAATCAGTGTTTCACTAGACATTGGCAATTTATATCGCAAACCCGGAGGAGTCATGTGATTCTCATATCAACACTGTTTACCCAGTTTACACAATTTAAAGTAAGATTACTGAATTAATCCAAGCAATACATTGTGATAAAGCTTATTTGGCTACTCATATTGCTCTGACAACATACAGTATGAGCAAGTTTTGTGTCTGATGTGATTGGTCATGTGAAACTACACAAACTAATATAATTTGATTGAATTGTTTGGCAGGCTTGTGCTTCATATCCCATTTGCCTTTGTTGAGTGCCACACAGGATGTCTTCTCCTTCTTATTTCTCATATTATTCGGAATGATTCACTTTTACTTTATTTTTCCAATAATGTTGGCAACTGATATAATAGGAATTGCAATTTAACAGTGTAACAAATTGATATTCTTCCTCCTTCATTCAGGAGTACGATTTTGTCTTTACTATTGATGTAAATGAGGGCGGGCCCTCCATGAAGCTGCCATATAATGTGACCGATGACCCGTGGCTGGCAGCACACAATTTCCTTCAGAGGAACGACCTAAACCCCATGTTCCTGGACCAGGTGGCTAACTTCATCATCGAGAACTCCAAAGGCCACACCCTTGGGCCATCTCCAGCCTCTGCTGTAGATCCATTCACAGGCAAGAAGCCCGGTTGCATTGTTCTCACAAACTGCCAGAAGTATCTTGGTGGCTATTAACTGTTTGTTTAACTTTGATTTGCTTTAACTAATAGCTGTTTCTTGTGTGCCCCTTTTCAGGTGCGGGGCGTTATATCCCTGGGTCATCAGACAGCAGAGAGGGCTTTGGCGCCGACCCCTTCACAGGTAACCCTATTTATAGTAATCAAATTCTCTTAACCGATTTTGAGTACTGTAGCCGTTGCTTATTGTGTTTATATTTTGGTAGGTGCTGGCCGATACATACCTGGATCAGGATCCACAGGCACAACACCTTCTGGTGTTTCAGATCCCTTTACAGGTAGTAAAAACACCACAATATAGGCATAGATACGTACCCTCTAACACATAGAATACAAACACTGACGCTTTGTCTCTCTTCAGGTAGTAGTGCCTACTCTTCTGCTGCTCTCCAGAAATCCGTCACAAACATTTACTTCCCCAAAACGGACGGCGTTATGTTTGAACAGGCCAATCCTACACAGATTCTCAGTAAGTCAGCTTTCCAAAAATAGGTAGTTAGCTTAACTTCAGTAAATTTCAGAATGATTTTCAAACACCCCTCCTTTTCTATAAATATTTTGTATATGTTTGCATTAGCTAAGCTGCGTGAGCTGAATGCCAATGCTCCCGAGGACCATAGGCTAAATGATGAAGTACTGAACAACCTGGAGAAGCTGCTGCTGACCATCTCAGATTCTAAGAGCCAAGATTTGCCCACACCAGATCAGATCAGCATCCTGTGGAGGACCAGCCACTGGCCTGAAGGTATGACTCACATACAGTTCATAACAGCAGAAATAACCATACCACTGTCTCAAAGGATTTCCCCGGGAGAACAGAATCATATTGAATTATGCTGCAACTCTCCCCAGACATCGTCTTTCCTGTTCTGGACATCCTGCGCCTGGCTGTGCGGCACCCTGAGGTCAACGCACAGCTCTGTGGAGGTACAGAGGGAGCCAGTCTATGCAACCACTTGCTGGGCCTCATGTCACCACAGGGCAGGCCAGCCAATCAGATGCTGGCCCTCCGCACCTTCTGCAACTGCTTCTCCGGATCCCACGGTCGCTCCCTCCTCCTGGGCCAGCGTGAAGCCGTGCTGTCACGGGCTGCGGACCTCCGCTCTGTCTGCAACAAGAACATCCATGTAGCGCTAGCCACTCTGGTGCTTAACTATGCAGGCATCCTGTATGGACGATCGACGGAGATTGAGGCCAAGGCCCAGTGCTTGTCGGTTGCTAGTAGTGCCCTGGAGGTAGTGCAGGATAAAGAGGCCATCTTCAGGCTTCTGGTTGCCCTTGGGACTACAGTGGCTGGGGACAGTACAGCCAAAGACCTGGCGCGTTCACTGGGAGTCAACTCTCAGATCACAAAGTACGCTAGCGTGTCCGATCCAGCCAAAGTGGGCGAGTGCTGCCGGCTGGTGTTGGATGAACTGCAGTGATTAGGCAGGAAGTGAGTGCTGTCAAAGACCACACAAATCCTGAAATTAATTCCCTTACATACGTCTCATCCTGCCACTGCCCACCACCCCCAAACTCAAAGTTCCTGGTCTGCTTTCTGGTGATGATGGAATTGAATGTGGATTATGCATGATGTGAATAAAACATTGATGTATAGAAGTCTTTCCTAATTCAGGGTCATATGATTCTTATTAAAAAAAAATGTGTCATATAAATATAAAATGTAAACACTACCCTCATTGATTTTTCTGCTCAAACTTTATTCTTCTTCAAACACTTTGCATATGAAGGTAACCCCAGGTTAAGTCATACTTATCAACAAATGTTTAGTTTTCATGTTCATGAAGAATCTACATTTAATGTTTAGCTAAATAAAACTCAGCCATTTAACCACGCCAATGCTAAGGAAGTAGCCTTAGGTTGTCAACTGTGCTACTACTGTCACATTTTTTTTTTTTTGCAAAACCACAGATTTCATGCAACCTGTTTACTCTAAATAATTACATGAAGGAAATACTTAATAAATAGTGGAAAAATCCAACGCCTTCATTTAAACAAGTGGAGCGTCATCACATTCATGGAAGAAAGGGAATGCTTCACTTAGCTTTGTAAACAACTTGTCAATTTGTCACACTCAGTTGAGCTTGATCATGTAAACATCATTCCCATGGAAAAATAATGGACTCGATTAAGTTAGAAGTAATTATGTTTACCTTGATTAATGGCAAACTGGAATATTTGCTTTCTGAGTAGCAAGCTAATGACACAAAACTAGTCGGCTACATTTAAACATGCCTTTTGCAAACTAGACATTAGTCCATTTTTAACTGTCCTGTTTGAAGGCCATTTTGTTAAATTGTACCTTAAACACAATATGCATATCATGTAACACCCAAGTTTGGTGCTGGAGTGTTTTTGGCCTTAGATCTCTTATCAGACTTGTTTGACCATGCTTGCTTTGATTTTATAGACTGTCATGATATTTTACAAATTCATAGGCAAGAGCAGAGCTAAGAGTCGTTATCTGCACTGACAGGATAGAAACTATAGAAGTAGTGTAATGCTGTCTGTCGGTATTATATGATCCTTGCAGCTGTACTGCTAACTGTTTAAAGTTATGAAAAAGAAATACAGCTCTAAAGTTTCATTACTTAATAGACATCTCTTCACTGCTTGCGTCCTAGTCAAATAGGCCCCGTTTACACTCGGCATTAAAATGTGTCCTGTATGATATATGATACTTAAAAGACAAGTGCAGCTGTGTTTTTATTCGGAATGTATTTGGATCTAGCTGTCCTGCTCCCGAGGTAGTCAAGCATGGACTGTTTTTGGATAACTGTGAAGTTGTTTACACCTTGCAGCTACATGCATTTCCAGCGACTGGATCATGTTTCATTTTCACCTGTTTGCATGTAAATGGAGTTGTAAAGACATCAGATTGAGACTGAAATGCTTGAACTACATTTGGAGGCTCAACAAGTATGTAAATAGAGTTAATTTTCTGTAGCCACATCCAGTTATGTAATCAGAGATAGCAAGCAGGCAGGAGCATATGGATACGCAAGACTGAAACTATCCCATAGGAGAGTAAAATCAGATGGACAAAAGTATTGGGACAAACCTCTTAATTGTAAAATTCAGGTGTTTCAATCATACCCATGGCCACAGGTGTATGAAATCCAGCACCTTGCCATGCAGTCTCCATTTACAAACATTTCTGGATGCTGGATACTTTACAGTCAACAGTAAGTGATATTATTGGCAAGTAAAAGCTTTTAGAAACAACAGCAACTGCTGACGAATCCGAAGACCACGTAGAGCGGGTGCGTAAAACTCACCAACGCTCTTCTGATTGCACAGCTAAAGAGTCCCATACTTCCACTGGTATTAACGTAAGCACAAAAACTGTGCTATTTATTTGAATGCAATGTCATTAAAGTCCCTGTTGGTGTAATGGTTAGTCGTCCCAATACTTTTGTCCATATAGTGTACCTAGATTCAGTAAACACAGCATAGCCTGTTTAAGCTACACCTACTCTACACGGGTGCCATACTACTCTGAATGGCTATATTGCACAGGGAAATGAGACCAGATCAATATCTGAGTGTGTCTTGACTGAATGATCACAGATCACAGTGACTGGATGTTAATGCCGAATGTACACAGGACCTATAAAAGCAGCATGTCCAGATAGAACATCCCATGAGCGCGCACTCACAAAAATCTCTTAAGAACACACCAACAGGTAACCAGGCCTGCTACACTGCTTTGGTGAGCTCGTCTGCAAATTCCGCCATGATGTCGTGGACCCAGATGTCTCTGTCCTCCTGGGATGTGTCCACCAGGTAGACAGTGACCTTCCGATCCCATGGCTGCGCTGCTTCCTGCACCGTGTCCAGCTGGGCGACCAGGGGCTTCTTCTCCACATGGTTCCTGAACACAATGGAAGCCTCCTCAGACCACTGCCTGGGCTTCACCCCTGCAACCGGTTCAGAAAGGTTAAGAATGCATTCTACATTTGAGGCTCGGAATCACAGTGTATTACTGCTGTAAATCTGATCTCACAGCAACTACGTTTTATTTTTGTTTCTAATACTACTACAGCTCATTTGAAAGGCATTTTTGAGATATTCAGCTTGCCCTTTTCTAAACATCCTGTATAAAGGAATTAAAGTGAAAGCACCCTAATTAAGGACTGAGGCAATATCATTTTTCATGTCATCTTGTGAAAATGACATTTACAGATAGTACAGACAGTACAAGCGTGCCTATAACAGATCATTTCCACCTGACCTTGAAAAAATGCTTGTTATAGATGACATAACAGGCATGTTTTCATCATTAGACTGTGCAGCGCTCTGATAGTTCATCTCATTTCTCATTTCTCACTTCCCATGAAAGACTTGCCAGTAGTACTGGATGTGGGAACTACACCACTTCATATAATGCTTATGGGTGCAGAGCTGATATTTACTTTTAAACACTTTCTATTTGTGATAGATCTGCTCTGATGTGGTACAGGATAGAAAAAATAAAGCTGCAGGAAGGCTGTTCCCTGCAGGCAGATCTGCTAATCCACAAACACATTTGTTTGGAAAAGCCCGAGCTGAGGTGAGTGAAAGCCAACTCAGCCTTTAAAACAAACAAGTGGAAGCAGTCTGGCAGCCAGAGACTTCAGCTTGGTGGAGATAGAAATAATGTCCATAGCTGCCGCCAGATGGCTCTTTTTTGCATAAATCAACAATTGCCAATTACAGCACTCTCCAAATTAATACATGACAACAAACTGTTTTTTGTACTTTTAGAGAATATTACAAAAGTTTATATAGAAGCTAAGAATGTGAGGCAAGAACAGAATATCACTATATTTGTACTGGTTTTTAAAGTACTTCATTTTGCAGCACCCTACGAATCTACCCACTTTAGTTTTCTAACAACATTTATCCATGAAATAACATTCAGAGGAAATGAAATGTTCTTTATTGGATTTAAACTAGGAATTTTCCCATTATGTTTTCCCATTATGATCTCTTGCACTGCATTTCAGGTCATTATTATTTTAGTTGCATAATCTGTCATATTCTGCACACTTGCCTAATAACTTTTATCTATATTCCAACATGCTGGATTACATGCAACAGTGACAGCTGGTAGGAATGCAGAGCAGAAGCCTTCCCTCAGTGAACGAGCTTGTTACCTGCTAGTTGAGCGGTGATGCCCTGGAATGGGAGCTGGCGGAACTCCTGGATGAGAGGTCGTATCAGAGCGCAGCTGACCAGCTCGTGCTTGCCGTAGTCCAGCTCATACACAGACACCAGGCCGTTCGTCAAGACTCCTTTCACAAGCACTCGATGCCAACTGGAGAAAAACAGGTCAAGTCAGGATTCAGGTGTGATCATTTATAACGGGCTGTCAGCCGTGACTGTGCATCCCATGAAAATACCTAAAATACACAGTACTCCATTTCCAATAATCTCAGCTCTACCCTATCACAAGTATTACATATTCACTTATTTGAGCTAAATGCATTTGAAGCTGATTGCTGTTATTTTTCACAATTTAAATTTATTTTAGAATGAATGTAAATAAAACAAATAAGTAATGACATGCAATGGGTCTTACAAAAAAATGGTAATCTGATGCTTATTACGAACATCTTTAGAGGTCAGCTGGGAGTATGCTTGTCTGTCTTTTTCAGTTCAGAGCTCGACAGTATGAAAACTAATTTGGCCACTTCATATAGCTAATTTTATACAACAGTTACACAGTACAGTAGCTGAAATTTCATGATTGAGGCCTAATTTCAGCTTATCAGCTTCTATCTTTTAGGCAATTACTGAAGAACTGCTGATAGTCACCCAGTGTTTTGCTCTTTCAGCAGTCTCAAATAATGAAAGAAGTCATGATAACTTTCAGTAAAGTAATCAACGGCATCACAATGGCACACAACTCACAACAAGTATTTAGTTCATAACACTTCTAACTAAATACACACTCACTTGTTCTCCACTTTGGCTGCATACACCTGACTCTTCTCCACCGTGAGCGGTTTCTCCTCAGTCTTGTTATAGTACAGAATCATCTCTCCCATCAAGACCACCAGCTTATACATATCCTGCCATGGCTGTAGCACAAAATGGCCTGGGTGGCATGCTACAGACACATAAATGTCCATATTCTGTCCCAGTGGAGGCAGCTCCAGAACTGGTGGAAGAGCCAGAGTCCCAGGCGGGGTACTTGGAGGTGTGGACCGAGAAGTTGACTGGGGTGACACTTTTTTGGAAAGTTGTGGAGCCTTGCCTCCTCCATTGGTGCTGGGGCTGGATGTATCAGTGGAGGCTGTGGTGGGTGGTGATGTGGGTGGAGTTCTGGGGGGAGCAGGGGCCTTAAGAGGGCCCTGACTGCTCAAGAAAACATCCTTCTGGTGCTTCCACAGATCCGAGTCAGCAAGTTGTCGGTTGAGGCTGCGGCTAAGGTCATGAAAGTTCTTACTGGTAAACAGGTGGACATGAGCCAAGCGCTTGCTCTCCTCCACTTTAGCAATCTGGAGAAGAAAAGATAAAAGTGGATATCAGTTTACATATACACACTGGGAAGTCACAGTAGGTACTCCCACCTTGTATCTACATTCATGGCCTATTGTATCAGGTCAGCTTACCATATAGTTTGTGATTTACAGTGATTTACATTCATTTGTTAGACCCCTTTACACTGTTCATCAGTGGACAGGACTTCCATTGACCCTCAGTAGTGTTATTTGAGTGGTAAATCATTCTTAGCATAACAATGAAACTGACATGGCTGTGGTATGTGTGTGTGTGTGTGTGTGTGTGTGTGTGTGTGTGTGTGTGTGTGTGCTGCACAGAGTGGCTCAAACGCAGACGTGTCCCACTAGAGTTTTTAAACAAGTCAGTCATACCAAGTCATAAGTGTCCTGTGGCCAGAAAATGACCACAAAGTTTTGGCACTGATTTTGACATTATTGGGGACACAACAGTGGTAACTTTACTGCAGCCTTGCATTCATTACCATCATACATTAACATCACAGTACATGCACAGAGTACATATGGGGGCATCTAAATGTACAATTCAGTAGCCACTGGATACTGGTAGGGGTCACTATGGTCACTATACTGGACACCAATTCTACACCCTTGAATGACAAATGACTGGACTGTGCACTATCAAATGAACTATCCTTAATATATCTATTTAATAACGTGCACAGTGTTTACACTTTTCAGCAGAACTGCTGTGATGTGCAGCACTCACACACATGCTAACATGCCACTGCTATGCAGGTGAAACTGCTGTGGTGAGAATGATCCACATCACAGATAATACCTGCTCACTGATGGTCTTCTGGGGGTCTTATTCACTGATGAACAGGGGGCTAGCAAATGATGCAGAGAAACAAATGGGACTACAGTTTGTAATTGTATACCATAAAGTGCCTCTAAGGGTAAGTGGAACAGACAAAGAGTACAGATACGAGGTAGGAGTATATCATGAAGTGACAAGGACGTTTTTGTAATGAGTGGTGTTTGTACTGAGATGCAATAATAAAGGACTAACCTTCAAGCTGCAGTCATTGCAATGTAGAGCTGTGTCTCTTAGCCACTGTACTGCATCTGGAGTCCATGATCCCACACTGACAGGCAAGTCTGCCAAACAGCACTTAACTGCCTGTGGACAGACAGACAACGAGAGATACACATAATTTCAGTGTTTACAGTGAGGCTCCAAAATCCCTGCAGGGTTGAATCAGTACCTAGAGTGCTCATTTACGTTCAGCTGGACTTACACTATATAGTCAAATATACTGGGACACCTTACCAATACACCAACAGGGACATTGCACAAATGACAGTGCATTCAAATATATAGACTTTAATATGAAGTCGACTCCCCCTTTGCAGCTATAACAGCTTCCACTCTTCTTGGAAGACTTTCCAGAAGATTTTGGAGTTTCTGTGGGAATTT
>JBBPCY010000013.1:11570482-11589274 GCA_037974405.1 Brachyalestes nurse
GAGAGAGAGAGAGATAGAGAGAGAGAGAGAGAGAGAGAGAGAGAGAGAGAAAGAGAGAGAAACATTCTGTCTACGCAGAGAGAGCGAAGCCAGTTGTAATATCTCCAGACCACAGATGGCTGTGGCATCATCATCTGAAGTGTGGCATCACTTCTGAAAATGTACTTTAAACTGATTACTTGTTTATAGTCAAGTGATCCAATTTAATAGATGTATTGTAAGAGCCATACTAACATCCCAGTTATAGCTGTGCACAGTATTAAATGGTCTATTCACATTAGATCTTTAGGTGCTCAAGTACCCGCCTCTTTGGCCATAGTGCCCTTTTTCTTCACACGGCTAGTGTTCGCTGTCTAAAAAACCCAATCCCCCACAGCACTCACACACTCACACACACACATTTGAGCACCTGCCCCTCTAAAGGTCTGCACAGCCCTGCTAAGCATCCATTAATTCTACTGCTTTAAGACTGAATTACCACTACAGGAAAGGGAAATGCTGACACTGTTCCTTGAGGGAAACTGGTGTGAACACAGAAGGCCATCACGTTTAAAACCACCAGCTCATCACAGTTTGAACAAGTTATGGTGGTGGCTGACAAAAATAAAACACAACTTGTGTCTTTAAATCCAATGTTTGCTTGCTTAGTTATTATTAACTTGCCAATACACCAAGCCAAGGTCAGGCCTATTCAGCTGGCCACGTTTCCTAATCTCAGAGAGGAGACTTCTGCCAGCAGCTCAAATTTCACTTGTTTGTCCTAAAACTGGGCTCAGACAGTCAAGCTGTGACTGGATTTCCATTATGTTCATTCACTTCTTGTGGTCTACTGGTTAGTGCAGCGTTCTCTGAGGGATGAGGTTGCGTGTTCGAATCCATCTCTGAGTAGATTTAGGCAGCAGGAGGTCCGGTGTTTAGGGAGCTGCCCCTGCGATCAGAAAGTCATGGACTTGAATCCCAGGACTGCTAGTGGCACCACTGAGGTACCCTTGAGCAATCCACACACTATGCCCTAGGCACCCCCCAGTTGGTGGCAGCCCACTGCTTTACTTGGTGAATGGGATAAACGCAGACCAAGAATTTCACATTGTTCACACTGTATGACTATAAGGGGCCATTTTACTGTATTACTGGGGAAAACGCACAATTTCACAAGCAGTGACATGAATCTGTGTTATGCAAAGTGTGTTCCTAAGAAGCCTAGCTTGCTACCTGTACGCTTTTATTAGCTTAGCTGTGAGCTGAACTCGTGACAGGCAGACCTGCTGCTTTATTTATTTCCCACCTGTTTTCTGGCAAAGCCACGCCCCCTGTAGGTGGAGAGAGTCAGGGCCAGTTTAACGCTTCTTATTGTTCCCATCATACCAAAACAAAGAATAATATAAGTTTATTAATTAAGAATTTATTATTTCATCATTTTTAATGAATTATTTTAAAGAAAATACTACATAAATAAGTTATGTAAATGAAAACATACCAGTATGTTTTTACATTTTTACGGTAAAATGATGCTGATTGGTGAACTGTTTGTTTGTTTGTGTTCACAAACGTCAGGAATGTACATATGTCACTGACAGAAAGACCAACAGCTGGAGCTGAACAGTTAAAACATGACAACAGTCCTGAATTAGTTTATGGCCACAACGAATTGACCACAGATTATTGATAAATTATGATTTTGCAGGGAAGTTCCAAGTGAATGCACCCGTTTTGGACTCAAGAGTGCCCTCTAGCGTGCAAATAATTCAGTGGGCAATTGTCATTACTACAAGTTCTCTGATCAAAGTCAAAGTGAACTTAATTGTCATCTCAACCATGTACAAGTTTACAGAGAGAAGAAATGGCAAAGCTCAGGTTCCACACATAAGATGGTGTGCGGCTTACAGAACAGTTCAAATAAAGTATAAAATAAGAGCAAGTGGGTAATATGCTAGTAAAGTTACCACAAGAAATACTGCATGATGTTTAATTTGACCAAACATGTCCTGAGTATGTGGACAGATCTTAACAATATATATAAGTAAAATGTGCAGTGGTTGTGCAAGAGTATAAGTTCAGTATAAACAGTTTATGGGGGAATGTGGACCTGAGGAGGGTCCCCCGGGGAGCAGTACCGGTGTATGTACCATCACTATAATGTAGCAATGGAACATTGTAGTGATGAAGCATTCAGAATCTTTGGACAGAGTTGGAGAGTCGTTTGTGATCCAGAACAACTCGTCTAACATCAGTACCTGACCTGAACACTATAGTGCCTGCATGTAATCAAATACTTACAGCAATGTTCCAACCCTGTCCATTTCACTGTGTAATGTGTATACATGGCCGAATTGTCAATAAACACCTACACTATATGGACAAAAGTATTGGGACACACCTCTTAATGATTTATTCAGGTAGTGAAGGGCAATTTTAATGCTTCAGCATACCAAGATATTTTGAACAACACCATGCTGTGTGGACATTAGGGAAGACGCATTTCTTTTTCAGCACGACTGTGGCCCAGTACACAAAGCAAGCTCCATAAAGACATGGCTGGATGAGTGTGGAAGAACTTGCCTGTTCCGCACAGAGTCCTGACGTCAACCCCATCCAACACCTTTAGGATGAACTGGAACGGAGATTGTGAGTCAGCCCTTCTCGCCCAACATCAGTGGCTGATCTCATAAATGCTCTACAAAATGAGTGGACACAAATTCCCACAGAAACTCCAAACCCTTATGGAAAGACTTCCAAGAAGAGTGGAAGCTGTTATAGCTGCAAAGAGGGACCAACTCCATGTTAAAGTCTATGTATTTGAATGCAATATCATTTAAGTCTCTGTTGGTGTAATGGTAACGCGTCACAATACTTTTTCCACAAAGTGCAATTCACTTGACTTGACTGAATAGTGCAGGGCAGGAGGATTCCAGGACCAGGTTGGGAAACACTACACTAGCCAATCGTAGCGCAGGGGGCGGGGCTGGCCGGAATACGGGTGGAGAAAAAAAAACTAACGTCCGAGAGAAGCAAAGCAACTTTTGACAAGATGTCAACTGCTGGTGTAAGCAACACGGTGAACACAGTGGACTGTGTTCTTTCCACAGACCAGCCAGGCAATGATCTGGACCCGAGGGAGGAGGCCGCTAAGATCATGGACATGGGTAAGAGACACTGACACTGACACGAATATTATAGAGCAGGGAAATTACGGTGGGAGTCTTTAACCGTGTGGAGGCGAGGTGTGATGTTTAAATCGTGATTTCCCAAACTTCAAGTGTGGATCTGAGCTTGACTTTAAAGTATGGTCAAAGTGAGTATGTTATATATCCTCGGAGGAACAGTGTGAATCTCTAATCATGAGGTTTCTCCGTAAATTAACCTGCATGTAAGGAAACTGAGAACTCAGAAACTTTATTGATCCCTTGGGCTGTGCAAAGACTGCACAGAGACAAGAACAATATAAAATATAATAGAAAGTCCAAATAAAACTCTCCAGAAAATACTATGTACTTTATTCACTAATTAATTACCAAGCAGGTGTGTTCAGCTATCAGCACTAAATACAGGGCCGGTGTCCACCACACTGATGTCATTTCTTTTGTTCAGCAAAAAGACCATCACGAGGAAGAGAGAGTGTGAAAGGGGCTTCTGAAGACAGTGTTCCTACAGGTAACCTCATGAGACACACAAAAAACGGAGCACTCCAAGTGATTTCAAATCAGGTTTGAACTGAGAGCACAGTTTATAAAATCAAGTCAAGCACAAGAGTGAGATCACAGTATAACTGTATTACATGTAGAAAAGGTGTTTATTTACTCCATGACAGTGTAACTTGCTCTAAAACAACGTCTTCATTGATCAGATCATGTCAGATGTTTATGCTGAGATCAATGTTTGACTGCTGTTAAAGGGGAATTCCACAGATTGTCCAAAATCTCAGCTTTATTCAGTTGTTGAGATATAAACATTCAGGGTAGTTTGATGGAAAATGGTTCATTGTAAAGAAATTTACAGACCGATTTTCTATGCAATTGTGTTGAATGTAACCAGAGGTCATAAAAATATTATATTTAATATCCAAAATTACCACTAAATCTACATATCTTCAGAGTTTTTATATGTAATGCTGAGAATGGTAAAATAGTGGTGAATCTGACAAAATATCATTAGCTAATATATTATACTGTATAATATAGTATATATTATGTATACAGTCTATTATACTATAAAAGCAATTTAATGCAGGATCAATCATTTTCTGATTCCAACATTGCCTTACAATGCTCTATATATACCTCTCCACTATAAGTGTATTTTAAAAATACCTTTTAGGTCAAAATCTAATCAACACAATTCATACGATTAGTATGAATGGTGTCAACATTATGTGATGTAGCTTTTCAAGATATTAAACTCTTCAGACATCTGGTTCCTGTCACTACTATTGCAAACAATTCTGATGCAGTATGTTGCTCTAGAATGGAACATTTCATGTCAAACCACTCTCAGTTACTTTTATTTACATCTTAACCATTTAATTATGGAGAAATTTGAACAATCTGTGGAATTGTTGCTCACACTCATTTGTGCGTTTAATGTCTTTAGTTAAATTGGACCAATCAAAAGGTACATCCTCTGTGACTTGTCGTCATTATAGGCAACCCATGATGTGGACTTCTCTCAGATCTAAATATTACTTGGCTGGGAAAACCACATCAGCAAGGGAGTTTATGAAGATGCCTTGAACTTTACACATCTCATCCACTGTCACTTATTAACCCTTCCGTCATAGTGCAGAACCATCACATGATTAGAGTGATGTCTTGTCCCCAATCAGTCATGAATTAAGAGCCTATGTGGCCTGTATAATCTAACTCATTCAAACAGGTCTCCATGGTCTGTGTACTTTTAATAACTGTGAAAAAGTGTTGAAACTGGACACACAGGTGCAGTTGAAACTGTGCTGCCATAAATGGATCTTGTTGGCACACATGACGCTAAACTGATTTGTTTTCCCCAGAAAGGCAGTTTTGTTGCTGTGTGGAGAGACAGAAAGTGTGGTGCGTTAACTTTCAGCCGTTTCCTGTTGCAGTGTTGGCTCTCCAGCTGGCTGTGGCAGAAGGACCGGACCGACTTCCTGCTGACAAGAACACACAGGACATTCTCTGCGGGAAGCTGCGCGTGCTGGAGGCTGACCTCTCCAAGATCACGACCCTGATTGCTGTACGCTTTACAGTATCGAGTACATACATTATACTATTCCGTCACAGTGAAGCTTAAAAGCAATGGATCAATAACCTGCCTATAAATACGAGGGACATCCAAAACATTTCCGTACTTTTTAAACTCTGTTTATGAGGAATTAAAAATGACATCCCTTTTCATATGACACTCTCAGACACACCCAATTACTGCTCTTTCATTCTTCACCGTTTCCAACGAAAATATAAAAGTGCAGAAAACTTCTTGAATAGCCCTTGTAAATTAAACAGCCAGGAGCTCTCAATGGATTCCAGCTTTCTTTCCTCTCATCTGTAACTTAAGAATAACTCAAGTTTGAGATTTAAAACAATTCGAAGAAAGATGAAAGAACAATTTCCTGTCAAAACAATACAGACGATAACATACTGCTTCAAGTAGATTAACAGGCCCCTCCCTGTGTTTAAGGAATTCTCGGCTCATTTGGTGTCCGTCAACAGCGAGGAAAGGACTATATTTATCACTTTTAAAACATTTGAAGAAATATGGAAGTTCACCACCTACCACAAAATGGGTTTGTACTTTCTCATTTTGTCCACAATCACTATAACATTTCCTACACACCCATCAAAACGTAATAGAAGGATATGACCTGCTTATCTCATAAAGGTTGTGTGCATTTTGAATCCTGAATATCTTAAACAGTTTTATGAAATGCTTTCAGGTTTCCTGGCTCAATCTTTGGAGAATCTTCTTTTGGACCAGGAGTTCTGGCTGAACACTTTAGACCATGAGGGCTCAGGGATTGAAGTGTCCATTAAAGAGGAGACCCTTAACCTGATGTATAAAGGATTTCTAATGCAAGAAGGTAACTTTGGATACACTTTACACTTGCTTAGACAAAGGAAAAAGCTAATCAATATCTCAGAAAACAAGGACCTGTCAAATGTAACAAGCGTTCTGCTGAGAGTTGCACGGTATTCTGTTCATAACTGAATTGTGGATTCTATTTCAGGATCATTTTTTGGGAGCTGTACGGTCAATCAGATGTTTGATAGCTCCACATCAGGCAGTGACCTTTACCTGGAGAAGGGGGACATTGCTCTTTTTGAACCTCCGTTCCTAGGCTCAGGGTGGACTGTGTTATCTTTGGCTGATGGATCAAGAGGAACTAAATCGAGGCCAGCCTTGGAACCGGTCATTCCTTTTCACGAGTGAGTTCAAGACGTTGCTCTGTAAACACTAGATTTCGGCGTATGCTACAGTAATATTACCAACAAAGGGCCGCTAGAGGTTTTCAGTCTAACCAAGCAGATGCACACCTCCAACAATTAACCTTTTCTTCTTTGAAGACTGAGACAAACTGATTAAACAACTAAACAAGGCATGCTTGTTTAATTTAAAGGAAAGGATCTGTTGCCACAACAATGCTTTGTGGATAAATCTGATGACCCCTGCTATACATACAGTTGCTTTCAAAACACTTTTCCATGATTTTATTATTTATGTTTACATAAATGTCTCTGTCCTTTAGCAAGGTTGCCAAATTGATAATAAAAAGACCAACCAAAATAGTGCAATCTTATTTGGTGAAAAATCTTTCTCCATTAACTTTAATTCAAAGTCACAAACATTTGGCTTCCTGTAAAGTTACATCTACCATGTAATTGAAACCACTAAGAGGTGAAATGATTAACACTGAGAATCTGATAGCAATGGCACCGGCTATTTACTCTAGGATCTATTATGCAGCAATTGGGGAGTTGGATCTTGAAGTTCATGTGTTTTAAGCCAAAAAAAATGGGTGAGCGTAGAGCTGGGTGATTTGGACGAGGGCCAAATTGTAATCACTAGAAGACTGGGTTGGTGCATGTCCTAAACAGTGTTGTGGGATGTTCCAGGAATTCAGCTGTTAGTGCCTAATCTGGTCCAAGGAAAGACAATCGGTGAAATTAAACCACCAGGATGCACTTTAGGAAGAAGGCAAGCCAGTGTGATCCTCAGGGCAGTGGTCTGTTGGGAAATGTGTCCTGGCATTCATGTGGATGTTACTTTCATATTCACCTACCTAAACATTATTGCTGACCTAGTATACCCTTTCATAGTAGCAGTATTCCCTAATGGCAGTGTCCTCTGTCTGAAGAACAATGTGCAATATTAGGTAGATGGTTTTAATGTGATGGCTTATCCATGTACTTTGAAGATACAAAGTTCATATTAGTAGTGGCAAGGTAGTGTGTGGTGTGTGCTGCACAGCATGGATCACACACAGCGGTGCTACTGGAGTTTTTAAATACTCTATGCAATACACATACACTCACTATTACCATGTCAGGGTCACTGCTGTGCTGAGAAAGATCTATTACCTAAATAATACCTGCTCACTGTTGGTCCCAAATATAGATGAACAAAGGTGGGTGACAATTTATGTATTCATCAAACAAATTCATTCATACCTCTGACCTTCTAGGTGGTTTCTGAAGTCCTGTCCTGAGAGTGTTTTGGTAGGCAGTGGAAAGCCATGCTGTGATCTCCCATTCCAAATGGGTAAGGAAAGAACATGCCAAGACCGATCTGTGCTGACCATATAGTAACACTGTTTTCCTTTCATGTGAATAAACTGAAATGTATCCTGTCAGCTGTAGGTATCTCCGAGGCAACAGAAGTGTATGATGGTAACGGACCTGACGAGCTGAGCTTTGAGGCTGGCGATCGCATCATCATCCTTGGCCTACTAGTAACCTGCTTTGAGTGGTTCATGGGCAGGCTGGAAAAGACTGGTGATATAGGACTTGTCAAGGTCAGCCTGGTGAAAGCAGCTGATTCTCTTTGTGAGTAAGTGCCTACATGTTAAAGATCACCACTGTTTGGATTAACTGTTCTGTTCAAGCATCATGATAGGCAGGTGTACACTGAAGGTGGATATCCATGAAAACGGGGCCATGCCTCACTAAAATGTGCTTGTTTACCTCACCTACCCACTAGCCATTAGAAAATGAATGCTGAGTGCTTCTACTTGCCATTGGCCGTATTTCAATTGACTGACTGCAGACAAACCTGAAACTGAAAAATTTTGTTGTCAGTTTGTATTACCAAATGAGCTACACTGACTGTAAACCATGAGAGAACAAACTAACCTTTACATTTGACGTGTGTGCCAAATTTTTTTTCAGTGCTAAATAGCAAAATAACTATTATACAGACATAAGCACATTTAACTCATCTGTTAATTGACTGGTTTGGTAAGTGTGTTTAAACTGAGAAATTACGAAACCGTGCTGGATCAGAACCATCTACAAAGCTATATAGTACAAAGCTACCTAGTAACCCCTCACTTATTCACGGTTCAGCAGTCGCAGCTTCAGTCTCTCGCAGATTTTTTCGGAGAACCGCACTAATAATTGTTTGTAGAAACTCCCGCACATTCGTGGAAACTGCAGATATCCACATTTTTTATTTATTTTTTTTGCTTTGGTGACGTCCGGCCCTCATCATCCTGCTGGTTTATGCTCAAACATAAACAACCCAGCACGAGGACGAGGGGGCGTGGCAGATGAGGCCCGGACATCACAGCTTTTTTCGTGGCAATATATCATTTTTCATGCATATTAGTGATTATTAAGAAAAATATAATTTACTAATTATTACTAAATATTAATGTAAATTAAGCTTTTTTCCCACATAAAAATAACTATACATTTTTTGGTACTGTCCAGAGAACACAAAGAAAGGACATCTTGGGATGATGAAATATCGCTGTACTCGGCGGGAGGTTTGAAAGTAGCCAGTCCAAGAACGTTATTTATTTCTCCTTGCTGCTGCTCTGTGACACATCTCTGGTGTTCTTGCATTTTTGCTTTGTTCTTCTTAAAGCCCTGTGTTTTATTACTGTAAACTAAATACATTTTACTGTATTTACCTGCTTATACCAAAGAAAATGACAGCGCATACCAAAGAAAACGCGCTTGCATTGCGAATATGGGTTTACCTTTATATTTTCTTTGAGGGTAATGTATTAAGCTGAGTTTAAAATGAAATTAAAGCATATTTGGGGGCATATTTAGAGATTACACTATAAAAACACAGGCATTTTTAGGCTTTTTTTTTTTTACCACATCACAAATTCATGGTTTTTCACAAAACGTGGGTGCTCTTGGAACGTAACCCCCACATTTGTCTGGGGTTTACTGTAAATAAAAACCAAGGGACTTTTAATACAGCACAACTCATTACTGGTGTATAAGGAGTGATACATACAAGTATGTCCAAATTTCTACCATATAAAATGCATTTTTTCCTGGTGGGCAGTAGGTGTGATCAAAAAAAGGACACAACACAAAAATCAACACTGGCCATTTTTATGTAAAAAAGGGACCTCAGTTTTGTTTTTGTTTTTTTTTACAACAGATCAGATGAAATCTTTCTGGAAAAAGAAGACAGAAAAATATTTAACCTTGAACAAGAGAAGATTAAGGAGGAAACCGTTGCCTTATTGAAGAAAACATGCCAAAGTGATGTTGCTGTAGTCTACAAACTTGGTAAGCTCTTCTCATTCTGCACTGTGACCTTAAAATGTCATTATTTTAAGCTCAATCTTCACAGAGCACAGTTTTATTATCCATTTGCAAAAAAACTGCAGGTCTACTATTTAACCACTGGCCAGAAACTGGAAAAGATCCTGACGTCAACACTAACGATTCAGGTGACAGGGTCAAGAAGGATTAACTAATACATTTTAAATTGAAAACAAAGTAGTATGACAATATCCTGGCACTTGCAAACACAAAAGCAACCCATGACAACACGAGTTGTCACCGTTAACTTGTCTTATATCCTGCTTGCATCCTTCTCTTTTGTTTGACACAAGCACAAGCCAAACTCAAACTTACTTAACTGACACACCTTCAAACATTCTGCTTGTAATTCTTAATTCAAACTCTTATAGGCCTACTTATACAAAAAATGTGGTCTTAACTCTTAACTCCACTGACAGTAAGGGCCAAATACTCAAAATGTAGTGCTTTAGAGGAAAGAAGTCATCCTTCACTTGTCCAGCTTCTAAGGAAGACCCCTTGGTGCTCTAAGACTGGAGGTGAAACGGTTTGTCACAGCTTGCGCCGTCCTAATCAATATAAAAAATATTCTTCAGAAACATTCCAGAGGAAGTCAGTTTTTGATCATCCTCATATAGCTACACGGTCTAAACCTAGTTACTAATAACACAATAGAAATTCCTAACCTTTCCTGGCTGGGTTGTGAGGTAGACAGTCCCCAAACAAAAGGTGCTGCTGGCACTGCTGCCTCCTCCTCTGTTACACAAACAAGGGTTCAATGGTCAGGCCCTGTGCCTTTGAACGCGCCTGATTCCTAATTAAACATAAACAACCTGACAATATCCTAACTGGCCTTAAAAAGAAGCTAATAACAGCTCATCATATTCCTGTTAAATATTTATTGGAAGAATAACTTAAGCCTTACTCAAGCCAACTATGAAACATAGTTTAAAATAAAACTATATAAGAACAATCTTTTTAGCAATACAGTATAAGCCTAGGACATGACGGAGAAAAAGGAAAAAGTTTTGGAAGGACTGCAACTGACCTTGGTCCCAGTCTTCTTCACACACAGGCATTGTCCAGGTAGTGACAGGAATGTGAAATTTTCGCTGGATCTCAGAACTTTGCACTAAAATATATATGTATTTTAAATGGTGCTGAAACTGTTCATTAAGACTGCTGTGAAACAAAAGTGTTGTAAATAAATTAAAACATAAAAGCATATGTTTTGAAAATGAGTATTTTACATATACACTATATGGACAAGTATTGGGATGCGGCTGATTTCCGGATTTTGGTTAAGCCCTTACTTGTGAAGGGCAATCTTAATACTTCAGCAGACCAAGACACTTTGCACAATGCCATGCTTCCAACTTTGTGGGAAGAACCTTTTCTATTCCATCATGACTGTGTCCCAGTGCACAAAGCCAGCTCCATAAAAACATGGCTGGCAGAGTTCGGTGTGGATGAACTTGACTGGTCTGCACAGAGTCCTGACCTCAACCCCATCCAACACCTTTAGGAAGAACTGGAACAGAGTTTTTGAGTCAGGCCTTCTCATCCATCAGTGCCTGACCTCATTAATGCTCTACAGAATGAAGGGGCACAAATTCCCACAGAAACTCCAATATTTTGTGGGATGGGTGGAAACTGTTGTAGCTGTAACTCCATATTAAAGTCGAGGTATTATGTCCCTTTTGGTGTAATGGTCAGGCGTCCCTATACTTGTAGTGTATGCATATAGTGTATCTTACTCTATTCCCACTGTTAACCTCAAAATCCTGTAAGGTCTTACCCCCTTCAGAATTTATGGAGCACCTGTCCACACAGTTAGACATGTGGCTGGATAGCTCATGCCTGGGCATGAGGTGACGGGCATTAAATGGGCACGTCCACAGTTGTCTGGCCAGCTCAGGGTGGTTCTGACAACAATATTTATGCCAATTACATATTTTATACTGTGTACAATATTATAATATATTAGTCAAGATGGACAACACTAAAAGAGCTGGTTAACAAGCTAGACAGGTTTTTTCCTTATATAAGACAACAGACTTTATAGTTACATCAAGTTAAAAGACTGATACAAACCCTCCTGCACTTGATGAGATGGTATGGGAAGCGACATGACCGGATTTGATGGTTTGGGTCGAAGGGGCAGACAAGCAGTTTTTCAGGGTCACATAAATCCTCATCTATGATCGACAATGTTTCAAAAGTAGATTTGTTAAACAAAAAGTGTTTAACTGCTGTGCTGTGTGAGTGTTTGTTTTGGGGGGTGGGTTTGAGGATGTGTTGTGACCTGTGTGTGTGTGTATATATATATATATATATATATACATATATATTTATATTGAAATTTACAACTTGACAAAAATGAAAATTTTCAAACAAAGAAACATAATATTTCGTACAGTAATCCCCCAGTGTTACGTGGATCAGGAGTCGCTGATTCAGTCACATGTGGAAATATCCTCTGCCTTTTTTGTGGCAATAAATATTTTTTCTGCATGATTTCACATAAGGGGACCCGTTCACCTCGCCGCGGTGTCCCAATACTTTTGTCCCGCGATCTTCCGAGTTGTATTATCTTGGCGGGGAAAGCACTCGGACACTTCAAACTCCAGGAGACCTTTCCAGCGAGCCCTCATTTGTATTTTTAGCCCGAGTAAATTGGGTTTTATTCTCTGAAAACCGGGTGTCCCAATACTTTTGTCACACAACCTTCTGAGTTGCTATCTCGGCCGGGAATTGAAATTAAAATACGGGTTTAGCTTGAAAAGAGGCGAATACGGCTTTACGTTAAGATACAGGAATCTACCCCTCTAAATCTACACCCCACAGAATACCTGCTCATTATAGACAACATGCATATTTGATTTCATCTCATAAAATGTTATGGTCAGTTACATGCCAACTTTGTCACCTGTGTGGTGAGGTTTGCCCTGATAAAGCCCAGTTTATCATCTATAACGAGCACCAACTGCACCAAACTGGAGACAGTTCCTTGAAAGGAGAGAAACTGGAAAAAATTGTCCAGATAAATATTTACCTGTCACCTCTTCCCAGCGGCGGAGAGGGCCTTTCGGTTCAGATGCCTTGTTTTTTAACGACGTCATATTATCTGTCCCTTCGTAATGTACACAAAGGTTTACCTGAAACACCAACAAAGATAGTTCACTTCAAACTTGGACGTGTTTTGACCACTTGAGCTAAGAATAGTCGGTAAACTAATATTACTCCTTAAAGTATACGTGCAGATCCCAATACGTGTCAAATCACGTCATTGTAAATTACTGTTAATTCGTCAAGAATTTGGACATAAATAACAAATCTCACAAAGATATCCAGAACGTTAAAGGACGGCTGTGAGTTACCAACCTTCAAGCTCGTTCACTGTGTGTTAAACATCCGTTAGCCTAGCTGTTCTTGGGGCGCATGCTCTGATGGGGCTCCAGATACTCTGTAGGTACACTATTGATGTTCTGCATACACGTGACCGTGACCGCGCCATACTGGACGGCGGAAGTGTGGGTTTGATATAGAGAGATAGATAGACAGTAACGGACTACTGACAAATAATTTACCTTTTAATTTGTTGATAGCTGTTTAAATATATCAGAGACGTTATCAGTGGAAGCTGGCTACAAACTGGAGTCCACAAACATCGATACTTTGAAAAGCTTTCAATAGCAGACTTAAAAACCGAGCCGTATCTTCTCCCCCCGTAGATCTTTACGGATTTAGCCTAAGCGCCTTGCCTGCCCGACTTTACTCCACACGATTTGTGTCTATCTACCGGAGATATCACATTTGAATTTAGTTGTTTTAATATTAATTAATATTTCAATCTTTTTAACAACACTTTGTTAATTTCACGTATTAAACCTTTAAGCGCCAGTTTAAAGGCCAGTTTTTTTAATACTGAATTTTGACATCAATATTTCAAAAGCTTGTGGCTTAAAAGGGGTTAAAGTTAGAGACTTACTGTAAATTAGAACAATCCAACAAAGAACATAACTGAATGGGCCGGGTCTCAGGAGGATATAGACAAAAGTATTGGGACACCTGACCATTTCACCAACAGGGACTTTAATGACATTGCATTCAATTACATAGACTTTAATATGGAGTTGGTCTCTACTTTTCTGCTGTAACAGCCTCTGCTCTTCTTCGAAGGCTCCCAAGAAAAGTGGAAGATTTTGGAGTTTCTGTGGGAAATTTATTCTGTAGAACATTTATTAGGCCAGATACTTATGATGAATGAGAAGGCATGGCTCACAATCTCCATTCCAGTTCATCCCAAAGGTGTTGGATGGGGTTTAGGTCAGGGCTGTGTGTGGGCCAGTGAGGTTTTTCCATACCAACCATGTCTTTATGGAGCTTGCTTTGTGCACTGGGGCACAGTCATACTGGAATAGAAACTGACCTTCCCCAAACAGTATCCACACAGTTGGAAGCATGGTGTTATCCAAAATGTATGAAGTATGAAGATTGCCCTTTATTGGAAGTAAGACCTAGCCCAAACGGGAAAAACGGGTGTGTCCCAGTGCTTTTGTCAGTATAGTGTATGGAATAGTCTTATTATCTGTTTGTTTGTTTAATTATTTGTGTATGTGCTGTTCACATATTTATGTCAGTTTTGTTGTTTATTACAGATTTGCCAAAGCCTGAATTGTTTCAAAGTAGGTAACATTTTTATGTTGCCTCTAATGAATGACATTTAGTGAAGCATAAACTTAATGTTAAAAGTGCATGTGAATAAATCCATTTCCCCCTTTTCATTTTCTGTAGATGGCCCAACTGCTGATAATGCAGATCAGTGGAATATAGATCTGAAGAGAAAAATCACCAATGTTTTGAGCGAGATAAAGGAGCCGAGCAGGGATGAGATTTTGCTGGACAGGACCGAGCCTCGGACAGACTCCATGGAGTCTGTAGAGACAGACTCGCCCCAGGAAATCCCACACTTCACTGTGTTTTCAGAGCAGGGGAACAGCCCAGATGGACACCACTCCCTCCTCTCCTACCTCAGCAATCGTGAGCACCGGCCAGAGTACCAGCTCCTCTACAGTGCCTACCCAGAATTCCTACTGCAGCACTTTGAGGGCCATTCTGATGAGGAGGAACTGGTGGCCTATCTAAGTACTGCTCGAGAAACAGCAAGAAAGAAGCGTATGTCATGGGCCCAGACCAGAATCTGCTTTCTTTTGGGACAGCTGTGTGCGGGCAGGTCAAAATTTTCTCAGGCTCGGGTCTATTACGAAGAAGCCTTAAGTGTACCAAGAGACTATTTCACAGACATGCACCTTCTTTCCGCCCTCTATTCCAACCTGGCCCTCATCTATCTCACACAGAAAAACACAGAGAAATTTTTTGCAGTGTCTGAACGCTTTGCCGCTTTATTAATGGTAGTCTGTGACTGCTTATCTGGCTCAGAGGACCCTGAGGTCTTAAAGTTTGCACTGAAAAAGGCAATTCTTTCCCGGAACAAGCCCGCAGAGGCCCGGCTCTGCCTCCTCTTAACCAAGCTCTATCTGAAGCTTGGAGAAGGCATGAGCGCAGTGCCGTTCATTGAACGGCTGCAGATCCTGGCAGATGAGATACCTGGAGCATGTGATACGATACGGAGCCATGGGTTCTTACTATTAGCAAGACTTTATGGTGACCATCATCTTCCTCACCTGGCTGAGAGCTCAGCCAGGCAGGCATGTTTTCAGGTAGGTTCAACAACAGATATCATTGATTCAGTCCTTAAGAACCAAAGTCTACTACAATTTAGTGATTTTAGTGAACAGGGAAGCACAAAACTAGACTCTGGACCTCTAAAATGGAACTCGAGAAGATACTTCTGGGTCAGATATAATTATTCACAGCATCAAAACTCAGAAATGGTTCATATCGAGATTCTTGTGTTTAGTTCAGTTGCGGGTAAATGTGGGTGTTGTTTTCTTGGCACATTTGAGCACAGTGTGTGACTTTATTGAGATCTAAAACTCAGTAGGAAGTGCATACGAGATTATTGGGGTCTTTTTTATCAGGAGAAGTATCTGAGCAGCAGTTTAAAGGCACAGATACTATAGACAGTATTCATAGAGCAAATGTTGTCAATAATGAATGGAAGTTAATGGTCACCAAACAGCATATCATTTGAATAATATATTTGGAGTATTAGTAAATAACTGTTTTAACTGTTTTATGTTAATAAAGAGGTATCAGTGAAACATTTTGCATTAAGGCAGCGTGTCCCTAGACATTTGGTAGGTAGGGTAAACAAAAGGAATAATTCTTGTATTAATTAAGTCACCTAATATCTCATTCTTGCATTCATACAGGTGTCCTCCACGGTTGCTGACTGCTTATGCAGCATCTCTTTGCTGCTGGAGAATGCTCCTGAGTTGTATGGAGTCAACATTCCGACACAAGTGGCTCCATGTTTGACGCGGGCTGCTGCTTTAGTGTCTGCTAGCGTGGAGCCCTGCCTCACTCATGCTCATGCCCTTTGCCTGTCTTGGCTCTTCCAGAAACATGGCATGCCTACCAAAGCAGTTCACTATATGTGTGGCCTCCTCGAGCACGTGTCCTCCTCCAGCTATCAGCAGCATGACACCAGCGCTGCCCTCCTGTGGCTGGCCTGGCTGTTTATCTGTGGCCTGCAGCACCGTGCCGCGCTGGACGTGTTGGACGCAGTGCTGTCCACTCTCCCTGAGCACTGCACCACGCAGCTAGAGGGGGTGGTCTACAACATGCGCGCCATCGCTCTGAGGCGTGCCGGCAACGTAAAACAGGCTGCTGACAGTTTCCATGCTGCGGCTGAAATCTGTGAGGAGTTTGAAGACAGGCACAACTGGGCCGTAGCGCTGGCCAACTTTGGCTTCTTGTGTCTGCAGGTCAAAGCCAAAGGACTGGCCGAGGAGCATCTCACCCAAGCAGTGGAGCTGTTCTCTGAGCTAGAGGATGAAGGTCATGAGCTGAGCTTTGTTGCTGTGCTTCTGGAGCTTGGCAAGCTCTATGAGTTGCAGGGTTTCTGCGAGAAAGGGAAAACCTGCTATGAGTGGGCCCTGCTGATCGCTATCCTCTATGACAGCTCAGAGAGTGAGTATCACTTCTGTGTGGTGTGAACCGTGCTGTAAGGGCAAAATTATAACATCACGATTCTCAGTCTGGTAAATGTAAACAATTAAAATAAAACCACAAAATGGAATTATAAGGAATAATACATGTTAACTCTTTAAATAAATAAAGATTTACAGGTTCTCTATAATATATCTAGGTAGTGTTTTCTATGTTACATGCAGTTATTCAGTGACCTAGAATTAAAATAGACATTTTTACTGATGATTAATTGTCATGTGAATTATTGCAATTAATGATTAAATCATATTTTATGTTTTATTTATTGAAATTAGGCCTAAGACAGCCAGCGTATGGATGATCAGAAAAGTCAGGTTTTTTGCTCTTGTATCAGTATGTAGATCTCAGGGTTCTGACCGGCTGCCATCAACTAAAGTAACTGACTGAAACAGTGCAATAAGCATTTTGTCTGCACTGTGCGTTTGCCATTTCTTGCTGACACGAAGAGAAATATGTGGATGTGGAAGTAAACCGGTCCATCCTGTGAACAGATGAACTTTTGTAGCAGCAGACAGTTACAGTAGTGAATATTGAAGTCATGAATAGAGACAAACTAGAATAGATATATCATGTGAACAAAGAAATAAGTATTCTTATAAACTCACTAGTGCTGACCACACATGAACATACATATTATAAAGAATATACTTATTGCAATAACATTCAAGTTCTTGGTGGCATAGTGCTGTGTCACAAAATACCTAAAAAAAGAGTATATGGGCCATCAAGGAAGCAGTAGGTGTAAGTAAAATGAAAACTGTCACGAGTACAGATATATCATTTGTTACTGTTGGGGAGTGAGGATGTGTGACCTTTTGCCAAAAACAATCATTTTCAGGACTAGACAAAATGAGTGATTTTAGCTTCCATTTATATAATTTCTAATATGAATCAATCTGATCAATTCTAATTACTTGACCAAAATAAAATCAGGCTATCCTTGGTGATTTTTTTATTTCATGATGCATTAAACTGTGCCCTGTAACTTTAAATAGATAAGAATTATTGTACGATCAGGAATCTACACTCCACAGTATATATGCGCTTATATCTAGTGCAGAATTTCATAACATGCCTCTGTTAAGGTCAACTACAAGCCACCCGTCACCTGTGTCACCTGTATGGTGAGGTTTGCCCTGATGAAGCTCAGTGCATCATCTATAATGAGCACCAGCTGAACCTGCTGCACCAAATTGGAGACATATCCCTGGAAGGAGAGATACTGGAGAAGATTAGCCAGCTGTATCTAAGTCTGGGCACAGAGAAGTAAGTTCATAATATAACTTACCATTAGGTTATTAGAACATAAAGGTATGCAATATTTCACCTTTTGTTATTTAGTTTAGTTGAGAGCTTAATAATGATTTAATAATGATTTTTTGGTCTTATTTTTTCTCAGAGCAAATAGAACTGCACTGGACTACACCAAAAGAAGCCTGGGGATCTTCATTGACCTCGGGAAGAAAAGGAAGGAGGCCCACGGCTGGTTACAGGCAGGAAAAATCTACCACATCCTCAGGCAGAGTGAGCTGGTGGAACTCTATGTGCAGGTAACACTGTCACATGTCTGCCACTCCTCAACCCAGTTTTTTTTACCAAAATCACAATATGTATTATAGCTTGCCTTGCACAACCATAGTAAAATAAATCCCTGTGGAGCTAGTCATCATGTAGAGCTAGTCATCTATAGACTGACCTGATAAATGTCTATAGAAGAATATTTAAAGCCATAGGACATAAAATAGAGACACAGATCTTCATTCATTTGCCCCCATCATCATTTCAGAAGTCATACGGGTCAGACATATATTTTTCATGTCTGAACATCTCACCAGTGAGATTTCAAATACACTCAACAAAAATATAAACGCAACACCTTTGTTTCTGCTCCGATTTTTCATGAGATGGACTTAAAGATCTA